>APFE030325505.1:170074-219587 GCA_000404065.3 Pinus taeda
TCATGCTAGGAGGATGATGCTGGATCAGACAGCTGGGTTGTAATCCTCTCTTCTACTTCTACTATCAATAAAGTTATTTGAGTTTTCCTCCATATACTTGTGTATTTCTAAATCTTGTATTTGTGTATGCAATTGTATGGTTAATATACTTTTGATTCTACATTGTTTATGGTATCATAGATATCTATGCTTTGATGGTTTCTTGTTGCTTTGCCTCTACAAGTGTTCTTTGAAGCGAGACAAATGAGAAAGGAGTGGCAAGCTCTATCAAAGGAGAGAGGAAACAAGCAAGGAGCCAAGTGAAAGATTAAGGTTGGTGCTCTCTGCTTCTCTCTTATCTATCTTCCATAAAGGAAAACACAAGTTACTTTGAATTGTTTGTTTCTAAGATAGCTACCTGTCTTAGTGGGACTAGCAGATTAAATAGACACTAGTTTCCCCGGAAACAACATCGCAAAGCCATGGACTAGATTCCAGACCAAGGAAATTTATCTAGGTGGGACTAAGGTCGACTAAATATTTTAGCGTCTCTAGGTGCCATCAAGATTACTTTATAACCATCAAATAGGGATCTAGGTGTGTATCTGAGGTCAAAGCTTTATGACCAACACCACCCTCCCTACTTTGGAAACTAGATATCAACAAAAAGTGTCGACCAGATATCCTCCTAGGCAATGTGTCTCACACAAAAAGACTCAACTTTCTCGATTATTCCAATCAATAACAAATCCTTCCCAACCAAATAGATCAGTAAAAAATCTCTCTCATGTAATTGTCATGCTATCAAACCTCAGAGAGATTTAACTGTACACATGTAACCCCAATGAATAACAAAATTTCAAATATACATAAGTAAACACAAACCTCTGGGGTTTTTCAAACATCTTGATGTTGCTTCTCAACTTTTCACAGTAGGTCTTCGAGCTTTCCAAATGAATCCTGATAGAAGATTCCTCAACCATAGAACTTACTTTCTTACTTTTCATGCAACAACATATTCTACAACCAGATCTTGCTTTCCTTCTTTTAGCAACACCTCAAAATACATTCTCCAATTTTCAAAATGTTCAATATGACTATTATATTCCCTCCCTCTCGACTTAGCAAGATTCCTCTCATCTAAGCTCCCTGTTAACTTAGGTGATTTATTTCATTCAATCTCCCTCTTAACTTAAGGATCTCCACTTCTTTTCTATGGCACTAGAGAATTCTTTATGGCTTCCATCCTTCTTATCAGAGTTATCATGACCATTATAACTTTCTTCATCATGCTTATCATATCAAATTTACTTTATGAGCATATTCACCATCTTGAAGATTATGTACCTGCACAACTTATATAGCAAGTACAGCCAAATCTATAGAATCATGAAGTTAACCATATATAATGGAAGCATTCAACTTTAGACATCAAATACCCAAACTTAGTTACAAACAAGAGACACATACTCTTCAACTTCTTGCTAGGGATTTTTTCATGAACTGTAGATTATATCATCAAGACTTTGAGTACTTCATATCAATCCTCATTACATCTAGAGTTTCAATGTTTCTTTCAGAGGTATGACATACCCTACTACAACATATTGCAAACCCTAGAAACAATTCAAACAAATATAGATCTATAATGCATCTAACAACTTTAGAATTCATATGTTAGACTTCATATTAGGGTTTAATGTGAAACCCTAGATTTTATTAGCTTTAACAATCAAAACCAATCACAACTCGATTCGAAGTAACAACATGACTAGCTTCCACTAGGGCTTGTTGTAAAACCTAGATTTTACTAATTCTCAACACTAACAATGCAATCCTAGATTATCACATTGCCATCATATATCAAAGATTCTAACTTCTACTAAGTTTTAGTTACAAAACCCTAGAATTCACAAATACTATCATCCTAAAGAATCAATCTTCGACTAGGGCTTAGTTCCAAACCCTAGGACTCGTGACCATAGGAAATTAGGTCAAATCATACATTTAGGATTCTGTCATCATGCATAACCATATCATAATAGGTGTTAGTCAAACCCATTGACACAAGCATCAATATATTAAAGTTAGAAATACCACAAACTTGATTAGACTAGGGTTTGATCAGAAAAACACACACATGCCAAGGATTTCACTGCTAGGATATTATAAGGGTCTTGCTTATACACCTTACCAAGCCCTAATGATCTAGGGTTTCAATACAAAAGATATCAAACCCTTACCATTACTTCAAAGGTTCGAGATTTCAGACATTACCATTCAACCCTAACAGGTTAGGGTTTCCATACCCATATCAAAACCCCAAACATGACATCATCAAAGCATCAGACATTTTATTTTGACTTCAACAATAACCCTAAGTAGGCTAGGGTTCCACACATTATCATTGACATACCCTTAAGTTAGGTTTTTTTACGAAGAACCTTTTTAGGGTTCCATAAGAGTAATCAAAGATATGAGGAGGGTAGATTTATCTAATGATGAATCACCCAATCAAGAATTTTTAAGATTCAAGAAATCTAGACACAGATGTCAGTAATAATTTATCGAAAATGAATATGAAGAGAGCAAAAACTTGTAGTTCAAGACATACCTTTTGTTTCTTAACAAACCTTGCAATTCCAATGCTTTGTCTTGTGAGGCCTTCTTCCTTGAGTCTTCAGAGGTTTTTTCCTAAACAAATAAAATATGAATAGAAATGTGATTAGTATTTAATGCAAACAAAACTAGATAGGTTAATAGGAAGACTAAAACTGAAAAAGGTAATAAGATACCTATCTTTGGAGGTTGGTGAGGGCTCCCTCCAAGCTTGAGGGATACCTATAACATTAAGAACAAATAAAAGTGTTTTTTCCAAAATATGTTAAACCTACAAATACTAAAAATAAAAATATAATAACTGAAGCTTAGATCAAAGGACTTAGTAGGGTAAGTCCCTTATATCTAGTTCTTCGAGTTTATTCTTCTTAGGAGATCCTTCTTCAACAAAATTGGCTTGGTCTTTGCTTCTTTTCTTGTTCTTCATATTGTCAGGACAATAACTTCTATAATGACCCATTTTGTGGCATTGGTAGCATTCTACCTTGGACATATCAACCTTCCTTCTTGGCCTTCTTGTGAGAGGCGAAGTATGCATTTGAAACCTTTTCTTCTTCAATGTTGGATATTAATGAAATTCTCATTTCTTCTTGGGTGCAAGCATTCCGCAATTACTTAAAGGTAGGACCTTCTTTCCAAGTATTGAGACCCAAATCAAAATAACTCCAAGTAGGTGGTAATCCCAATAGTGCAGTGATAACTAGCTCCTTTTCCGATACAACTTCGTCTATGGCTCGAAGGTCATCTCTAATTCTAGATATCCTTACAAAGAAGGAAGCCACCATATCATCCTTTTTCATTTTTGTAGTCCTTAACTGATTCTTCAAACTTGGTACTTGACCGATGTTCTTGATAGTGAATAATTTTAACAAGGCTTCATACATTTCTTGAGCATGGTCTATATTGGAAATGTATGGGACAAGATTTTTCTTTATGTTTTATACCATCACTATCATAGCCAATATTTCTAACTCTCTATACTTCACTTTGTCTGCATCACTGGATTCCTTGGTAGTTTTCTTCACCTTTCCTTTGACCAAATCCAAGACCTTGTTCTTTTCAAGAATGAGGTCAATTCTCTTCTTCCATGGCCTGTAATTTGATGATCCTTCCAATTTTTTCTCAATATTTATTGTGTTACACATTGTCCTTGAAGATAACGAGCTTCTTCCCTTATAAGAACTTCTTATATGATCCCTTGATCAATCCTTTAGACTCCTTCCATTAGATTCTAAAAACTTTATTTTTCATTCTTCACCTTAGCTCTGATATGATGTTAGAAAATCAGAAAGGCAAAAATATTTTCTTATATAGATAATTACTTGTGATTCTTTTATCTTTATGTTCTTATTTTGTCTTTTAGTTCATCAAACAATTACCAAAACAATATCACAAATAAAATAGATGCAGGTGGATAGCTAGGGAAAAACCCTATCTAGGGGAAATCCTAGTCAACAATTCTTCCTTCAATATTTTCTCGAGACAATCCAAGACTCTTGACCTAGAAAAATACTTCCTCCACACCAAGTCATCCCTCAATACTTCTTGCATATGATAACCCTTCAAAAGAAACTCCGACCTAGCAACATCAACTTGTAGTAGCAGTAGCAACGGTAGCTTTGAATAGACAAAAGAACTTCGATCTTCATAGATACTCCTCAGAAGTGAGAGAAAGATGGCCCAAATTTTTGACCTTGGTGTCTTCTATCTTCCTCCAAAAAAACTCGCACTCTTTTCCAGCCTCCTTCCATTTTTTTTCCAACTTCGCACTTCCTAGCTTCCAGCATCAGGATATCAAACTGTGTGTGAGAGAACAAATTTCTCCAAATGACTTCGAACTCCCTTGTATATATAGCCTTTCAGTGAGCTCGAATTTCCATTCTTGAGGATGAATTGGTGTGGAGGATACTAAATTCATTTTTGACTCAAAAATAATTATTTTTGATTCAAAAGCCCAATAAGGGTCTCTTTTAATGGAAAATGACTCTAATGACATAATAAATCCTAAAAGTCCTGAATGGGGACTTTGACCTAAAACAAGATGACCCAAGCATGAAACCCATGCTTTAATAAGTCATAATAATAATAATAATAATAATAATATTTTTTTTCATTCTTTTGATAAGTACATTTCATTGTGACTCAAATACATTTATGAAGACTGAACCTAGTTACATATTTCAAAAAGGGATTCATTCATATAGTTATGGCTCATCTTGTCAATGTATGGTCGTAATACTAGCACAATATTGAAATTTTTAGTGATTCTAGAAGCTAGTGAGAAATTATGGATTCTAGGGAGTGCATAAACAAGTCGAAGAGCACCATACCTAACTTTTTGGATAATATTTTAATGCAATAACCAAAATTACGAGGGCTTCACTTAAGTTTCTAAGTGCAGATTTTGGATCTCTATACCTTCTTGCTAATGTTTGTGAGGGTCATAATTTGATTTCAAATCCCTACACTTTTTTCCTAGCATTTTAAAGGAATCATCCTCCTCTAGTCGAAGTTTAAGAGGGAGAGACTGACTTTCTTGTTATTGTAGAAAATACCTAGATTTCCTTTCATGATTGCCATTGTTCTATCATAGATGCAAAATAAGAGTTTGAAATATTGAGGGGGGCAAGGGGGGTGAATCAATATTTTATTACTTTTGACAAATTTTCACTTAGTTAATCTTGAAATTGAATTCACATCACATAATCAATCATTCACAATGTATGAACACATATATTAAATTTCAAATCAAAATTTGAAGAAGAAATGCTTGAAAACAATCTTTAATATATTACAATCTCTTGTGAGGATACCAATCGTATGTAAGCACCAACTTACAAAAATTGTAGGCTCCAACCTATCAAGAAGATGGGACCCGAATCCTTAGTAAGGTTCAATTTACAGTAATTGCAAGTTCCAACTTGAACTCAGCCTTTAGTACACTAGAACTTAAATATCAAATCAGGCCTAAAAAACCTTCAAGACACTAGGACTTGACCTTTAAACCATGCTCGAACTAGATCTTCAAATAGAAAAACCTAACCCTAAAACTTGGCCTTAAAATAACAGAACTTGTCCCTTGAAACTCAACGTTCAAATAACAGTACTTGATCCTAAAAAACTCAAACAAGCTAGAAACCCTTCCCAAGAACAATGCCAAAACCCCTTCAAAAGATGTGCTAAATCCCTTCCACAAAAAGTTGCTTCAACTTGGCTTCATTTCACTTCTTAGTTCATGAGGTAAGAACTTCAGACTTGCTCCTTCACTCTCATAAACACAAAACTAAAGACTTGATTTGAGTGGTTAGAAATGCTCCTTCTCATGCCTATTTATAATGAGTTCAGACTTTGGGTTAGGGCCGACTTGTCCACTTGCTAGGCCAACTAGTGTCATTAGCAGAATGTATAGTCAATATTCAAAAAAATATTTTTCCTCAACCATCAAGAGTCAGAAGGCATGCCATATACCACTGGAAAGATATTGAAATAAGATTTTCAACCATATATTCTATGCTCCCATTTGAGTTAGGTACTTGGAGTAAAAATATCTTCAAATATAAGGTATCCAAATAGGGATTGTTTGTACTTAAGTTGGGTCATCTTGACAAAATATTTCATATCTCCTCATTCCAATGGAATTAGAGGGAGTGCCATATATTGTTGGAAAAAACTCGAAATATGTTATTTGATTGTGTAATTTACCCTCTAATTTTGATAGCCTTTGAAATCAATAACAACCATTTTCAACAATAAGACAATAGTTTATGTTCATGTTCCTACTCTGAAGACAATCCAATTCCTTAGTTCTAGTTCAAATTAAAATGTGGAGTAAAAGAGACCCTCAATGTCCATGCACATAGTTTACCTTAACATCAGTCTCATTATCTAGTCACCACTTCTAATTCAAGCCACAAAGATGTGCCATGAAAATCTCTTTTGTTGATAAATAAGGGAAAAATAACCTTGGGCATCTTACCAAGTATTAATATGTTTTTGCATATTCTAAATTTAAAACATGCCCTTTAAGTGTAAAGTTAACCAGTAAAATGGATTAGATAAAGCTTCCTTAAGGTGTTTTTTTTTTTTTTTTTTCTCTAAACTAAAGAATGCTTTTAAAGGTGTTATAAGACCTTAAGAAATGTATATCTATAAATTTTCCATGGCCCAAATTTATTTTAAAATGGATATTTAATATGTGGAAGCGACAAGGGGTTGTTGTAGTACCATATGTGCACTCTCTTGATGTTACTATATCATTGAAAAAATTAAGGTTGAGAATATTTTAGTAAAAAACTTGGGACTATCTTCATGAGAATAAAAAGAGGCACAAAGTATATGTGGATAATGAAGCAACCTATGATTAATGAGAAATAAGGAAGATTTTTTTAATCATTTACTTACTAATTAGACTTCAAATTGTCCCATATGTGCAAGATGTGGATAATTTTTTTACATATGTTGTGTAAAAGAGTTTTTTTTCTTCATATTTTAGATTTCTATGATTATTATCTTGTTTCCAATAACTTTCGAGATCCATCACATTTCATAAAAGTTGTTTGTTGAAATTTCGAACCCACAACTCTGGTTCATCTTCAGGATAAAGAATGTGGAAAACTGATCAAACCAAGGGTTAATAAATAGGAGAAAGTAGGTAAGAAAATAGCTGACGGTGAAACCTTAAAGGGTAAAAAAGGAAAAGTTTTTAATTAAAATTTTTAATTTTAATTTTTTAAGATTAAGTTTTTTAATATTGTAAAGATATGCATTTTTCTTTATGGATTAATATTAATGTGAAATAAGATATAAATGTTCATTATTATTTTTTTAAAGTAATACTTAATTATGATGTTTGTTTATAGTTAGTATATTTATTATTATTTAAAATATATATGACTGGCTTAATGATATAGGAAGTTATGTTATATTGAAAATAATATTATAGTATAGATTAAAATATTTAATCAATAATAGATTTGGGACCTAGGGGGAGTGTGTTTGGGAATATATTGGTTTTGATATTAAAGCGGGAATCCAAATTTCACTTATATTCCATCCTTCACCCCTATTCAGTTTTTTAGGATGTTTATTAATCTCTATGGTCCCCCTAAATTTTTTGTGGAAGTAATGATCAATTTTTGCTAGGATGTGAGTTATTTCAATGCAAATTTGATGTTTGGTTTTATCAGAATGCTCTTCTACTACAAATTTTTTAGAACAATTATGCTTTATGTCAGTTGAATGTTCTTGGATTCTAGTATGGATAGATCGTCTTGTTTCACTAACATATGGAATTACACAAGAACAAGGAATTAAATAGACACCTTTACAACATTTAGGTTTGATGGGCTCTTTAATTGATTTAAGACAACTGTAGATGGTGTTTAAAGTTTTGAAGGTGGTTATAATGTTATTTCTTGGGACACTAACAAAATAGCCCACGTCCTAAAAATAAATAACATTATGGCCACCTTCAAACCTTTAAACACCATCCACAGTTGTCTCAAATTAGTTAAATATCCCATTGACCCTAAATGTTGCAAAGGTGTCTATTTAATTCCTTGTTCTTGTGGATTTCCACATGTTGGTGAAACAAGACAATCTATCCATATTGGAATCCAAGAACATTCAGCTCACATAAAGCATAATTGTTCTAAAAACTCTGCACTAGCAAAGCATTATGATGCATCCTAGCTAAGTTCCGAAGTTCGCGATCTATCTATCTATAGCAGGTGGTAAGATTGCTCACAGCAGGTAGGTGGGAACTTCGGGCATTAGTTAACTAGTTGATTCTATTACTTTGGGCTGGAAGTTGTGAACTAAGCTGTGTAACTGAGTGCTATTGGGAACAACTGGGTGTGAATACGAACTGGGTGATTCACCGAGTTGGGAACCGATATTTGTTTTCTGTGGCTTTTCGGTGAACTGCTCGCAGCTAGTAACTGGGGCTTTCGGTGCCCCTAGGTCTTGGCTTTATCGTGTAGGTCGGTCTATTCCGGTGGTAACTTGGGTAACTCAATTATTCCCCCCGTCCCGTTCCGGGGTTGCACATAGTCATTCACTGGACATATTCATGATATTAGCCCCTTGCCCCACCCACGTGATAGGCACACACACTCAGCTCTAGCCACACACACGTCTAGCCATAGTATCGGTCGTTCTAACGCATAACAGGTTATTCTCCCAGCCATTTTGTTCGACCAGGAGCAAGCCGTTGTCCGTATTCCTAAGGCCAAAAAAAAATATGTCAATTAAGTTCATCGTCCATCAGTTAGCAAGCGATAAATGGCATCAATCAAGGTCTCAATCAGGTCTTCGGGATAAAACCAAACATCAAATTTGCATTGAAAAACTCACATCCTAGCAAAAATTGATCACTACTTCCACATAAAATTTAGGGAGGTCATAGAGATTAATAAACATCCTAAAAACCTGACTAGGGATAAAGGACAGAATATAAGTGAAAATTGGATTCCCACTTTAAGATCAAAATCGATATCTTCCCAAACGTCCTCCCCTTAGGTCCCAAAATTTATTATTGATTAAATATTTTAAACTATACAAAAGTATCATTTTGTATATAACATAACTTCCCATATCATTTAAGCCAATCATATATATTTTAAATAATGATAAATATTACAATTATAAACAAATATCATAATGAAGTATTACTTTAAAAATATCAAAATTAACATTTATATCGTATTTCACATTAATATTAATCCATGAAGAAAAATACATATCTTTACCATATTAAAAAAACATATGTGAAAAAAATAAATTAATAAAATGGTTTCCTTTTTTACCCTTTAAGGTTTCACTGTCAGCTATTTTCTTACCTACTTTCTCCTATTTATCAAGCCTTGGTTTGATCAATTTTCCACATTCTTTATCTTGAAGATGAACCACAATTGTGGGTTCGAAACATCGATAAACAAATTTTATGAAATGTGACGGATCCGAAAAGCTATTTGCAAAAAGTCATTTTTTTGCAGCAGTAGCAGAAACTCTTTCCAAGGGTGGATTACTCATAGTACAAGTTTTCTTACAATTGCATGTAATTTTTATACTAGGTTTTTTATTTGTTAAACATAAAAGTGTTCGTTGGTGAGGTGATAATGAATTTAGATGTCTTTGTTTCTAAATGTTTCTGGTAGTTATTAATTTTTCTTTGCACACTTTTACGTTTTGTGTGGTGGAAGGGAACAAAGCTAATGAGAAACCTTCCTCGTATTGGTTCATAATTGCATGTCCTTTTACTTATCTCATAATTGGTATCATAGGTGCCTTTAGTTATATCATGACCATTTTTCTTTTGTTGAATATGACATGCCTTTCACTCATGCGGCATTTCCATCTAGTTTGCGACAACAATCCTTACGCACTATGTAGAAACCCATTGCACCATTAGAAACCAACCATCCCTTTTTGTATCTAAACACCTTGAACCTACCTTTTTGTATATTACCCATCCATTGACACAAATGTAATTTGATGTTTAACTACTTAAGTTTCAATACATTTCATCAATAGCCTTTCTGAGAACCACTTATACCTCGTAGATTTTCACTAATCCCAATGTACTCTTCAAATCACTTCTGTAGAAATACTCATGAGATTTTTTGAGGGTGTTTTTTCCTCATTTTAGGACATGTGCAATCAATTTGAAAGCAACATTTTGTATCTTGTATTGTTTCTTATTCACCAAGCTTAAGCATTTGCGGTTACAAGGTATTATTTATATTTGCATGTATTTTCTCTACCATGTGTCTTCCCTATCCACCATCAAAGTGTTCATTGGTGGGTTATTATTTAATTTGTATATATTTTTATATAGAGTTTTTGATGGTTGATTTTCCCTAGCACACCTTATGTTTTGGGTGGTGGAAATAATTAAAACTAATGAGAAAATTTCTTCATACTCATTCATAATGGTAGGCCTTTCACTTATAGATGGTACAAAAGAAATGCTCCCAACTTTTATATACCAAACATTTTTTTTGGTTAGTTATGGCATACTTTCACTCAGATGACATCTCCATTTGCTTTCAAATAACATCCTTACGCATTGAAAAATACACATTGTACCACTACATATTAACCATCTTAATTTTGGATTTAAATAGCTCAAACTTACGTTTTTATCTATTACCCATAAGTTGACCTAGATGCAATAATATATACTAATAAACTACTAAATAATAATAAACTTCATGACACCAAATACTTCTCTTAGATTCTCTATGATCACAATTTACTTTTCACATCAAGCACATGTAGTCAACTTCATAGAAAATTTTTAGCTTTTCTTGCTCATCAAGTTCAAGTACTAGTTTAATTGTTTGGTTTAAAACTTTAGGGACTAAATTAGACCATGTAATCCATTATCTCATTACATGGTGTATTTTGAAATTTAGCCAATCCAATTTCAAAGCTAGAAATAGAACCAAAGGGTCGAATAGGACATGCATCCACTCACTAATACATATTCAATCCTAATGGCCTTGGAATTTATTGTGCTTCTTTTTTTCTCTACAATCATGGTCCACCCGTTTTGATTCGCAGGTTTCCATGAAGGACATGTTGGAAAATGTAACTAGTTTGGGTCTTCATAATTGTCACTTTACTTATGTCATTATGTATATCTTATGTAACAAGCAAAAGAAGAAAGAAAATTATTATTTTCAAGCATGGGTTTCATGCTCCATTGGATTGGTCAATTAGGTCAAGCATACATTTTAAGCTTCTCGGGTTTTTCAAGTCAAAATAATATTTGTCATGAATCCAGAGAGTCAATATCCTTTGTATAAGACCCATTTGGGCAAGCTGTAACATGTAAAAGATATTATTTTTGTGTCTAGAAAGTCATTTTTAACCTCTAAGACCAAGTCGGCCCTACCGGAGGAAGTCAGCCTAGAAGAGGCCTAATTTGACCTCATGAGAAGCATATATA
Organism: Pinus taeda; assembly: GCA_000404065.3. NCBI lineage: Eukaryota > Viridiplantae > Streptophyta > Pinopsida > Pinales > Pinaceae > Pinus > Pinus taeda. Next base: position 181,626 of record APFE030325505.1, read on the forward strand.
TAGAAGGAAATTTGACCTCATTAGCATAAACATATAAGAAAGTTAGATCTACAATAATAAGCAAAAAGAAGAAGAGTGAAGGTCAAGGAAAAATAAGAATCTGAAGAAGAAACCAAAAATTTCACTTTTGTACGCATTTCTGCTCACATGTGTGAGAAAGCTAGGGTTCCTGTAGTCTATTGGGGACCGAAGTTACAAGTTTGAGTTTCAAACCTAAGGTAGAGGGCCGAAACTATGATTTGGAGCAGATTGGAGAAGGTTTGACCTTTGTTGACTTGGTTGATCTATGATTTATTTGGAATTTATTTTTGGAGGGTTGACTTGGTACTTGGAGGATATCTTGGTCTTGAGGTTTGGGTCTTGGATTTCTCATTTGATTTGATTCTATAAGAAGAGAAGAGATTCCTTCTAGGTTTTCCCCTTTGGAGGGGTTTTGCCCTAGCTTGGAGCCTATATTTTGTGTTTATTGCCCTTTATGATCTTCATGGTTTATGGTATTGATAATCGTTTGATGAAAAGAATCTAACAAACAATAAAATAAGATAACATAAGTTCACAAGATTTTATCAAGGATAAGTAGAATTGTTTAAAAAGTTGTCATACCAGATTTTCCAACATGGTATTAGAGCTAAGGGGAGAAGAAGGTAACTTGAAGATCATTGTTGTTGACATAAGTGGAAGACATCCATTGAAGTACATCATTTGAGGACACAAGGAAGGACTTAAGGAAGAGTACCTATTGACCTAGAAGGAAGAAGACTATAAGATCTCATTGAATTCTCTCTAGTGCACTCCATCATCTTGAAGAAAAAAATCTATCTTTCTCTTTTGAAGGCTCCTTACTGTTGAAAGGCATCTTTGGAGTCTCTTGAAGGTTTCAAGATAGTTTAAGGAATCATAAAGAAGGACACTCATTTGACAAGTAAGTACCATATTGTTCTCCATGTCTCAGTCTACAAATCAAATGGCTTCATTTTTCAAGGAAAGTAACAAGCTCGTTGGACCAACAAAATTCCTAGCTTGGAAGAAGAGAATTGATTTGGTGCTCAGTACAGAAAATGAAGTCATGGAATATGTTCTTGGTAAAATTACTCAACCAGACAAAGAGAAGACTTAAGAATTAGAAAGATACAAGAAGGGATAAGTGACGGAACAAAGGATTCTTATTGAATCTATAAAGGATCAAATCATTCCCTTTGTTGTTGATTTTAGTATGTCTAAAGAAATATATGATAATTTGGTAAAATTGTACTTTATAAGTACTTCAAGTCAAAAAATATCCTTGAGGAATCAACTATATAAAATAAGGATATCAAAGAATGAAGATATGGCCACATATCTTATGAATATCTCACAATTGAGGGACCATTTGCAAGGTCTTGGAGAAGTCATTTCCGATTCAGAGATGGCTACTTGTGTACTAAATGCTTTGCCACTTGAATGGAGCAGTTTTGCAACTAATATCTACTCAATAAAATATACTAGTCCCTTTGATGAACTATGGGATCAATATATCTCAGAATAAACTAGGTTGAAGGAAAAACATGACACTGAATCAAATGAAAAGTCTCAAGCCTTTATTGTAAAATCCAAGAAGAAGAAAGGAAAGTTTGGAAATTCCAAGGGAAAAAAAGATATGTCCAAGATACAATGTCGTGGATGCAATGAATATGGAAATTTCAAGAGGGATTTTCCAAACAAGAAAAACAAAAAAAGGAAGGAAAGCAATGGAGTCCACATAGATGAAGAAAAGGAAGAACCTGAGAAGAAGCTGAATGGTGAAGTTCCAAGGATATATACTATTGAAATAAGCTTCATCTCTATCAAGTTTATTTGCAGTTTTTCTTTCTTTTATTAGAAAGTAGCAGTTAGAATAGCACACACCATTGCATTCTCTAGAATAGTTTTGGTAAGAATGAGAATATTTGGACCATCTTATACATCAAATTTCGTTCAAGCATTTTCTAACATAATGTTAGAGGAAGTCATTTTGCAGAAAGGATCACCAAGATCCTCTAATAAGCCTCCATAATTTAGGGAAGGTTCTTTAATATTTGAAAGAAGCATTATAACATGACTGAAAGGATGAAGAGATGAAGATGGTCAATTCGTGGTTTGAAAGGAAGAATTGAAGACTTTCTCCTATTAGGAAGGGAAATTTAACTTCGATAAGGATAAGAAGCAATCTCATTCGAGAAAGGATGGCTAGATGGTTGTATGGAAGACAAGGTATGCATGTTCTTAGTAACTCTTCTCTAGAAGGTAGAATTCATGTCTACAGGAATCTTACAGAAAGAGTTGGTGGTAAGAATGTGCTCGGTGACATAAGTATGAGAGGTCTTCCAAGTGGTTACTTTATTTTTGGAAGGAGTTTTGTATGCTTTGGATTGGCAAAAGATCAAGACTCTTCCTTAATATAACATGACATAGACATGTTGATATTATTCAAACATCTGAATTGTCTCTTAAAGAAAGAAAGAAAGAGAGTTGATGATGAAAACTCCAAGGAAGAAGATATTGTAGCTTGTTGATTAGTTTGTTCCATGGGCACATTGATTAAAAGCATGGAGAAGGATTTTTATACAATATGGAGATGAACCATGTGAAAGGATGTTGATCTCAAAGAAAATAAGTAAGAAGAATCTGACATCTTGAAAAAATGCCATCATGTTGAGGTAATTATGATATTGATGTTTTGGTACTGGTTATCTAGTTGGTATATAGTTTTTCTACCTGGAATAATGTTGCAGAAAAGCATAATGGTAGTTGAGGAAAGTGTTTATAAAAATTTTTGTTTTGAACTCAATTCAATGAATGCATGGATTGAGTGGATCGCTTTGGCAATCCTTAAAGGATTATGTATTCAAGATGTCTACATCATCTTGAGATTGAAAGGTAGCAGTACAAAAAGATAACTTGATGTCCATGTTTAGATGACAATGAAGATGACTTTTAGAAGGAGTTATGCCTAATATCTACTTTGATTGGCTCAATATAATGCCTTTGATGATGATGACTAGAGGAAAGTGATATGAAAGGTTGCTGGCTTGAACCCTGTCATAGATTGAAGAAAAAGTTTGGCTCCATAACATTTTGAAAGCTAAAAGCTCAATATGATGAGATGCAAATAAAAAGGAGTCATGCAGTTACTTGAAAATCTCCATGATATAACTAGTAGTTGATGTTTGTAACAAGATAAAGAGCTTATGGATATGTCTTCCTAGTCAAAAGGAAGTAAGGAATATCCTCTATGCTTTAGAAGGTGTAATAAGTTTCCTTAAATGTTTGAAAAGGAGCAAGGATCTATTCGAATCTATGAAAAAGAGGGAATGAGGATCTCCTCTCTGGTTGAGAGGGAGTGATATTAGACATCATATTCTACATGTGTCATGCACTAGAACAGGACTAACAACCGTAAGTCTAGTGAACGCACTAGGGAGGAGAATGGATGATTGGATAAGAATTTGACATTAATATTTCTTAAGGATAGAGAATCCAAAATAGGAAGTAGACCGACACTCTTTGAGGATTGGAAAGGGTATCCAAGACAAGAGTGGTCGAAGAGGACTAATATTATTTGAGGATTGGGAATATGAGATAAGAATAGTCCTAGAAGGACATACCTAGTGAACATTCGGATGGGGCAAGTGCCTTAAGAGGTAGTGTGGTGTCTCATGTAAAGCCTTCCAACATTATTCTCTAATATAAATAGAGCTTGCCAGTTAAGGCCTTGTTATGTTGACAATGTTGTTTATGATATTGATGCTTAAAGGTGGCTTATCAATCTGACTCTTCTTATGAGAAATTTTTAGTTTGAGAATACACTTGTACTGGTTGTAAAATTATGAATACCTCCCTAATTAAGAGTGAATGTTGGAAAATGTAACTAGTTTCATCTTCATAATTGTCATTGTACTCATGTCATTATGTATATCTTATATTAGAAGCAAAATAAGAAAAATATTATTTTCAAGCATGGGTTTCATGCTCCATTTGATTGGTCAATTAGGTCAAGCATACATTTTATGCTTCTAGGGTTTGTCAAGTCAAAATAATATTTTTCATGAGTCAAGAGAGTCATTGTAATTTGTATAAGACACATTCGTGCAAGTTGTAACATGTAAAATATATTATTTTTGTGTCTAGAAAGTCATTTGTAACCTCCAAGACCAAGTCAACCCTACCAGAGGAAGTCAGCCTAGAAGAGGTCTAATGCAACCTCATGAGAAGCATATATATAGAAGGAAACTTGATCTCATTAGCCTACACACATCAACAAGTTTGATATGTAATAAGAAGCAAAAAGAAGAAGAGCAAAGGTCAAGGAAAAAGAAAAATCTCAAGAAGAAACCAAAAATTTGACTTTTGTACACATTTCTACTCACACGTGCGAGAAAGATAGGGTTTATCCAGTATGTTGGGGGATGAAGTTGCAGGTCCCAATTATAGACATGAGGTAGAGGGTTGAAACTTTGATTTGGAGCAGACTAGAGGAGGTTTGACCCTTGTTGACTTGGTTGATCTTTGACTTGTTTGGAAGAGATTTTTGGAGGGTTGACTTGGTGCTTGGAGGAGGTATTGGTCTTGAGGTTTGGGTCTTGAATTTCTCATTTGATTTAATTCTATAAGAAGAGAAAATATTCTTTCTGGGTTTGCCCTTGGATTGGAGCCTATATTTTGTGTCTATTGTCTTTTATGATCTTCATAATTGTTTGATGAAAATAAACTAACAAAGAATAAAAGCAGATATCGTAGTTCACAAGATTTTATCAAGGATAAGAAGAATTGTTTAAATAATTGCCATACTAGATTCTCCAACAACACATATGATAAAGTAACAACATCTCCACTGCTTGTATCCAACCATTATAGGGGTACAAGGATCTAGCTTCACAACCTTATTTGTGCTAGAAATTCAAGTGCACTACCATCCAATCCAAATCAAGGAGTGCCCCAACATCATCTATTAGCATCCAAGTGAACAACATTCTAAAACTTTGCCAAGAAGATAAATTTTTGTTTTGGATTCTTAATAGTTCTATGTTCTATAAAATCATATTTATTCTAGTTAGTACATAAAACTATTTTTATTTTTAATAATGTATCACACTTCTTTAAAAAAAATTAATTAATTTTAATTTGAGTATTAATATTTTAAAAGTTGAAAAGGTCAATGTCACGATAATTCTCAATAAATTAGTCTAGCTACATCTTAACTCTCAATCTATCAAGCAATGAGAGGGATCAAATCCCTTGAGGTGCAAACCTTTTTTTTGAGTGCAAAACTTGAGGAAAGGTTCACACCTTGAGATACTTCATCCTTTCAGCACTTGATATATCCATAGTTAAGATAGATCTATGGTGCTTTAATTTATATAAATAAAGTGTAAAGTTAAAATGATATAATTTTTGTATTTTGATATATGATATGGAAAAAAAATATTATAGAAATTTTTAAAAGATTACCTGGAGTCTTTTCCCCTTTGAATAGGCTATATTCCACATGAAAACCATGGGTCAATACCAAGGGATTTCATAAACCTGAAGCTCAAATCTGCCGATAAACTTGATCGAGTAAAGTATACCTTAACTACGCAACAAAAATAATAAATAATAATAATAATAATAACAAAAAAATTATTTATTTACATAACACACATTACAATATTCCTTCTATATTAAGTTGGAGTGCTCTCCACACAAAAACAATAACTCTAATTTTAAAACCCTTCCATTGGGATGGTTTATAAGAAATTAATTTTAATTTGATATTTTTTATTAAAAAATGTTTCAAATGCTTCAATTCAAATGGTTAAAAAATATTTTACTTTTATATGTTTTATAATAATAATATTAAATTTTTTTTTAGAATAAAAAACATTATTTAAAAAAAAAAACAATTCTTTCATGCTTATAGCTTTTTATTAATCTACTTATTTTTTTAATTAAATTTCTTGCAAGGAAATTTGTTAGGTATATTGTGTTTTTGTTGTTTACTCGTTTGATTGTGATTTGCAGGATTAACTTTTCACTAACAAATTTTAGCTCAGGGGCATTGAAACCATCATAATCACTTGAGGATTACACCTAATTTGGGCCACACCAACCCATAACATGGTTGAATTTTTTTAACCACGTGGTTTCAAATTGATGAACTTCACCACAAGATCTACTTTAACAAAAAACCTGTTGTTGATTTTTTTACATTTCAAGAGTCAACCATATTACCTTTTATGTTAAGAAGTTCAACCTTTTTATAGTATCATCAATAGTCACAAATTTAAGTATAATAACATTCTCATTATCTCTAATGGAATGTCTCTCTTTATTAGATTCTTGATAAATTATATCATTAACATCATCTCCCATCTCACTAATCTTAACACAATATATCCCATGGGGATTTTGTGTTGAATCCACCTTCTTTTCCTTCAACTATGAAATCTATTAGCAAATGGAGTGCTCATGGACAATACCTTTGCTGTATGGTCCCGTGGGGAAGAGAATTGATTTTTAAGAAGCCATATATATTCCACTATATAGTTCGTCATAGCAAATATGATAGAAATAGACTAAAATCTATATTATGAGGGTTGATTTCCCTAAATTCAAGATTTATTAATTATTTACTTTTACTTATGCATGCAACAAATAAAATGTGTAAAATAGAGAACAATATAATACAATCACACACCAACCATAATGAACATAAGATATGGTCTCAGAAATCTTTACGAGATAAGACCCAGTTAGAAGGTCAAGTTATTTTGCTCTCTTCTAATGCAAGTACAAAATGAGAAGTCACTTCTTGTGGAGTTATGTGAGGCATGTGGCCTAATAATCTGCTACAAACACTAAACTCCCTATATTATGCTCTCTCCTCCCACTCCCAAGTTGTTCTTCTCTAGTATGGAACAAGATATAATCAAAATGAATGGAACCCATTTTCAGCTTAGTGGCCTAGTTATGACATAACTCGATAGCTCACTAGGGGTCAAGTTTGACTCCTTCAACTCTCAACACTTTGACCCTTATAGAGTCTTCATCATATTGCCCACATGGATAGCCCCTCATGTAGGATTAATGGGGGTTAACATGGAATCCTCTCAAACCATGGTGGTCAAACATGGTAGTTCAACTTTCGAGAGTCATAACTCTTGCATACGAACTCCAATTAACACAATTCTTTCATTGTTAGAAATATCTCCAAGTGTAGAATAATTTTGTAGGCCTTGCATTTAAGCATACAAGTTTTACCCCCAAAAAATTTCATTTAAGGCCTCAAAATGGCCCCAAAAGGTTTCAAATCCAAATTCTTCTATAACAAGCATAATTAGTTAGGGAAATATAGGGACATGCCCTAGTCTAAGGGACATGTCTCTTCATGTAAACCAGACACCCACCTAGTATTTATGTACATTTATACATTGCATATATATCTACTTGTTACACTGTTATTAGAGCCTCATATCGATATTGCTTCCGCTACTCAACTTAACACCTATAGCAAGGTTACAACTCAGTCTTTGGTTCATGCAAAAAATTACAAGTAGTCATTGTACCTATGTGTCGCCATTCAAATCTGCCTACACTGCCACCGCTAATGCTCCCTGTCATAGCCAATGCTTGTTCTACCACATTTCCACCTTGTCCACTCTATTGTTTCACTTGTGTCATTGATGCCATCCAACCTGTTTCCATTCCTTACTGATATACAATTCATCGTGTCAGTGTCCATTGTCCTATGTTGTCTACTGAGTCTGGTCTTGTTCATGCTATGTTGAGTTTTCCTTATGTTCTTGTGTCCCCATCGTTCCTATGTCCCCATTGACTCCATATTATCGTGGTCAAACCACAACCTTATTTAATTGTACTTTTGACAATCTCACCTTGATCTCCAACTGCTACCTCCATTCACCTTTGTCCCCCCGAGTCACAACCTTGAGGGCTCACACATAGATTTTTATGATTAGTTTTTATTTAATATAGTTAGTTTTATATATATATGGTTAATAGGGATGAGCTACATTCTAAAGTGAATTGATGTGGAGATGAGGTTCACAGCACACACCATCATCTTGGTTGTTGGACATTGGATAAACCAACACTCCCCATGTGTTTTGCATCATGGATTAACCACCTCTCGTGGATCCTTATCTCTGTTGAAGGATCTAGGGCAATTAGAGTTAAAGAGATTCTTTTAGTCATGATAACTATTTGTGAGGTGTTTTTAACTTTTTCATCTTAGCACAATATTCACTTGTTATTATTAGAGTGTGTCTTCTTAGTTCATCAAATAGCTACCAAATCAAAAGAGACAAGAACACAAGATATTGGCTTTCTACCAGGTCCAAAATCTCTCACTCTTTGAGAGGAAAATACGCACAAAATTCTTCTTATATAGATTCCAATTGACGAATACCAAGACCATGACCCTTGACCTATTAAGCCACTCTAATACCAAGACACCAATCCTCTCCTTTGTCATTCCTGTGATCATCATCATCATTGCTGCTATAGAAAGGTCAATTTTATTGCATCACTTAGGTCATGAATAGTTGCACCATTACCATAATCATCACTATACATTCACTGAGATTATCTTTCCTGATATTTGGCACACCTTCACTGAGATCATTACTGCACCTTGATATCATTACTGAGATTATCTCTACACTTGCATTGAGATCATCATCATAACAATGAGATCTATATTGAGATATGTATATATCCATGAGAGCTGCATTGAAAACTTTTTCATGATCAAGATTTCGTAACTATGTCTTCATCATATTCATGACAGAGAACGAGATCATGACTACATCTAGATTATATGTCAAGTTAATGTGTGTCACTACGAGATTGAGTGTGCTATTGTAGGATCATCGAAATCCTCTTCATTATAATTAAGTCGAGATTATAACTGTACCGATATAGTATGCTGAGAGTGTAAATATTCTGAGACAGTGACTACAACTAGGATGCTGAGACAATGATCATGACAAGGCTGAGACACAGAGATACTTGATACTGTAATTACTTGCCTTAGTTGCAAAGACATCCAAGATCTATACTCCTGTAATGCGGATCTCAGAACTCATCCAAAGATTGCAGAGGATTCGAGCTCCTTTTTTTTTTGCAAATACCCTAGCTAGGTATTTATAGTGGTTCAATCCACATATTAACCTGACATGACAGTGAACTATTGTGTCTACTTATTTGAGCCGACATGACTGCTTTTAATATGATTCCCACGCCGACATGACAAAGAGGATTGTGCTTGTCATTTTGGAGGGCTTCTTCCAAGTATAACATGACATTATAAACATTACAATGACTCTTATCCATTATGATAGATCCTAAAGACATCAAGAAGGAGTCTTTGACCTACGAATAACACTTCTTGATCATGAAACCCATGATGCAAGGAATACAATAAATATATCTGTTTTCCACGAATCATAATTACAATTCATAATGAAAACCAAACCTAGTTAATGTTATAACACCATTTACCACCCTTGGTAGATTTGATGCTATGTGTTATGGCCTAGGGAAACCCTTCCTTTCCAGACTTGGTCCAATTTCTTAAAAACAATGTTTTAAATCCCATATGTTATTTTTCCCTGTATAAAAAGCGTGTACATGCAGGTCAGTCTATACCCAACCCACATATATGTGTTAAAACAATAAATAAATATATATATATATATATAATCTCCTTAAATTCGGGTGGAGCTTACGGGTTTTACATGTTACTCACCTACTATAGCCCATGGCCCAATTGTTTCTCAACTAAAAAAACTAATTTGGAGAAGCATAAATAAATCTCCATGGGAAGGCCTAAGGAAGGAGAAAGGATTAGATATTGATATTATAGTTGATTACGTCCCTAATCAAGCCTAAAGAAATCCCTGTGCCTTCTGCACTCCCAATTCATAGGAAACCTATGTTTCCTTCTTGAGATTTCCTTCATCCCCTTATGACATCCTTGTGTATACCTATGGAGGAGGATTGCTAAGGCTTGGGCAGGACGGGTCTGGAGGACGGTTTTTCTTACAGTTGGTGGATGACTCAGGTTGTAGTTCTTCCATATTTTCTTTAGCTTACATCAATAAAGAGGCGTTGTCTTGTTCCTAATGTTTATGGTCTTTATGCATTAATCTATGTTATGATTTGCTTATAAAATCTTATGTTAATGTTTATTTTCTTACATGCTTATATGACCTAACACCTATATCATGAACATGCTTTCTATTACTGTTGTTGTATATGCTTTGCTTGAATAAGTTGAAGGTTTTAAGGCATTGGAAGAAGCAAATGGTTTGGACCCTATGGGAACGACCTCAAACGTAGGACCTCTGGGTAATACCTCTTCTTCCTACTTCAGTAGTTTAAGTATTAGGACTACCTATTTGCATGTCTCTTTATGCTGTATTCCCTCCACTCTGTTGGGGTTCTCAACCCAATACCCTAGGGTGACGTAATAGAATTGGCGACTCCGCTGGGGAAAAAATTCTTGTTTTTTTCTAGATTGGATTGTTTCTTCTTGATTAGGGCCTGTTTGATTGGTTTCTTGCTTTTACAGTGTCTGTGACCGGTTTGCTTCTTGGGCATCAAGTCTGATCTTTTGGATCAGGCCTAGATTTTTATTTTTATTTATTGAGCTTTGTATACACATTTCTCAAAGGATACATTAGTGTATGAATGCTATTTTCTTCAAATAGACTCGTGTATACATGAGTTTCCTCTGTTTTAGTCGTGTATACACACTCCTGTTTCTTTACACAGTCGCATATATCTTATTTTTAATTAATTTTTCAAAATCTTTGGCCCAGTTAAGATTGTTGCATGGTGGATTTTGCTATTTTCTGGTCATTCACTATCAGTGAAGCTCTGCTTTCTTGCAAGTTTTCAATTTATAATCTTCTTCTTGTTGAAAAACCTAGTTAACCTAGGGTTTTCTTTTTGAGTAAGGTTTCAGTTTGGGTCTTGGGTTCAAGGCTTCTTGTAGAAGTTCTTGGTTGTTCTGACTCTGGGGAACAAGAAACTCATTGCACTTTTGTTTATAACCTAATTTTCAAATTTCTTTGCTTTGCTTTCCTTTTTGGTTGACCTATTTTATTTTTCATGGTTTTTGAGTGCCTCTTTGGAAATCTTGAAAGTATTTCTTGACGTTCTTTTGGTTTGCTGAAGTTATTTATATTGTTGTTCAAATCAATCTATGCAAGTATGTAGTCCTTTATCGTTTCAAGTTTCATTATATTAATGATGTGCATAACTTGCGAATTTTGGGACTCTTTATGCTTGTTTTTGGTCTTTGAAGTTTAGTAGTTTTTTGTGGTCTCAATAATTTCTTTGGGTTCTTTAAAAAAGAAAAAGACAAAAAAATAGTTCTTGCCTTTCTTTTTCTTTTCAATTTTTGTTTTTGAGCAATTGTGAACTTTTTTTATTGGTTTTGCTTGGTTTCAAAGGAAGCTTTTCATTGAATTTATGCCCTCCTTGTAGTTAAGTTGGCCTATTGATATTGTGAAGAAACACATTTTCTTATTATATGAGCATCCGTAGAATCTTGCATCATCATTATAGTTTGCATTAAGTTAGTTCGCACTGTAAGCATTTTAGTCTTTTTGTTAGATTTTGAGTGTGTGGAGTGTGTTTCTGAAAAAGAAAAAGAAAAAAAATATTCTTTTATAAGTTTTTTCGTAGAACCTCATAGAAATCTCTTTTCATTGAAGAAAAATCATTGCATCTACATATAGCTAAGTTTCTATTGATTTATTTTGTGTCAAAACACCGTAATTTTCACTCTCTTTTTACCCATGACCTAAAAAACAACCCTTCAAAATCAAGCGCTTAATTAAAAAGAACTAGAACATTTTTTATTTGTCATTAATTACACCAACAAGTCTAGCTCTTTAGGGCCTTGGAATAGGTGAGTGGAGAGTTAACTCTCCAAGGCCACTCAAACTATTAAACATAGCTGTTGAATAATGCGAGAGATCCAATGTCATTAGAAAGACTGAGAAATCTCTGTGACTAGGAGTCAAACATGAGGGAGAGTGAAGAAAAGGAAGAGAGATACCCCCTCTCCTTCTTGTTGGATCCTGCCCCAAGACTGTTCCTCCCGGATTTTCATACAAAATGATGTCCATAGTTTCTATTCCTAGGGACCACATAGGTCGTTGTAGAGGGGAATCTTGTGACATCTGAGGCAGATGTTGCATCACATCCATTAACTTCTATAGGGTACTTGTGCGAAGCTTGGGTGCTTGCATCGACAAAGAATTTTTTCTGGAGGTCAGCGTAACTGTTTCTTTCACCTTTGTTGGTAGGCCTGGGCCGTTATTATCCCAGACTATCTTCGGAAGGTCCTTGATTTCACTTTCTTGTATTTTGGTGTCCGTTCCTCATCACCCAGAGCAGAAATACTTGGAAGTTGTTCGATTGACTGTATCTTCTAGAGACTTTGTTAGAGAGGGCTCTTTGCTCCTAGTTGGCCTAGCTTTATAATTTTTTGAGTCTTTAATTAGTTCCCTTAAAATAATTAAAAGTGGTTGATCGACCAATTCGTCGGTCTAGGAGGCTTCGTGGGCTTTCACCTATGAGTGATGAGCCTTCTTCTAGAAGGCATAGGGGCAATTATTACGGTGATTTCCAATCAGTGGCAACAGATGGAATGGATATTGATCCTCCAATTCAAGCTATTGATTCACAAAATAGACCTAGTGTCAGTCGAGATTTGGAGAGGAACACTCCAGCCCTTTCTAGAGTCCTCTTCCAATCAGAAGATGTTATAGAGGTTGAAGAACTCCCTGAGTCTCCTTTGACTCCTTCTTCTCCTCTTCCTCTCGATTATCTAGATGTTCTATTATACATCAGGTCTCCGACCCACAGGCCTCCGAGCCGTGGTTTATATCGGTCTTTTCCTTCGATGGCCACTGCTGGGAGCATCGTTTCAACTATGAGTGCTCCTAGTGGACAAACTCCTTTATTAGTACAAGGAGAAGGTACAATTTCCATACCTTCAATCACTCCTAGCACTGCAATTTTTGGCTCTACTTCCATTCCATTTTCAAGTGGGGGCATCCAAATTTTTTCCTCCAGCACTAGTTCTTTCCCCTTTAGAATTCCTACCAGTGAAATTCCTTCAGTTTCATTAAATTTTCCATCTATTGCTTCCATGTCTATGACTTCCATGGTGAGTGGGTCAAATTATTTTTAGGGTTTCCATTTTGGGAGTGGTCATTTACCGCATTCTAACCCGTCTCTAGGATCAATACCTTTTCCCTCCGCGAGTCAAAGTTATAATCCTTTCCAAGGATGGATTAACCCAGCTGTTAGCAACTTGGGAGCTAGGAATCAATTCTCTTTCGGCCAACAGGGGAATATTTCGTACTCCTCCCTGAGTTCATTTCAGAGTTTTTATCCTTTGCTAATGCATGGAACCCTTACCAAGGGCTCTTTGCTCCATTCAATACCTCTCTAGGGGGCAATTTCACTAGATATGGCAATTTTTCGGCAAGAGTTGGACAAACTCCGAATTTTTCTGGGCCACAATGTTTTCCTTATGGTTCAGAAATTTCTATGAATTACTTTAGGCAACCTAGTGCCTTCACAAATCCAGGATATTCTTTTCATAACATTGGAAATTCTGCCTAGACTGGGTGGAATCCTCAAGGTCCTCCGCGCTTATCTTTCCTAACAACTTTAAACTTGTTAGATCTATCAAAGTCGAGTAATGATCCTATCTGATACAACCAGACTTGGCCTTTTGTTCCAACCAAACTTCCATCGGACATGCCCAAATTCGAAGGGAAGTTTGGTGAAGATCCGGGCGACCATATAACCACTTTTCATTTATGGTGTTCGTCGAACTCCCTGATAGATGATTCAATTAGGTTGAGATTATTTCAACGCAGCCTAATGGGGAATGAGGCTAAATGGTATATTGAACTCCCAGGAGGAAGATTCACTTTGTTTGGTGACTTGGATACCATATTTTTAAACCATTTTCAGTTGCCCATTCGTTATGATGCTGGAACTGAGCTCTTATCTAATTTCCACCAAGACCAAGAAACCCACATTTATGATCATATCCAAGAATGGAGGAGAAGCAAGAGGCTTATTAAAGTCTATATTCCACAAGAATTCCTTCTTGAATGGTTTCTCAAATCTTGGCAACCTGGAATATCTAAGGATGTATCACTCTTCGGTGTATTCACCGAAGAACAAGCTATTTTTAGATCCCATAAGCTAGAACTCATATATTCTCAATCTGGGATTCTTGAGAAAAAATTTCTTGATGCTCCTAGATTTAAGGTTGATCTAGCCAAGCCGAAGCCACTTCCCCATGCCGACGGGCTAGTCAGATCGATTGATAATAACACAACTAACCTGCTAAATCAATTGCAACAGTTGTCTTTGCAAACTGCTTCTTCTATTTAGGCATCAACATTAGTGCCCATGTCTTCTCAATCTTCATCTATCAATGTCGTTCAAACTTCTAACCCCAAAGGAAACTAACAATCTGATGGGAAGAAGAAAGGACGTGGTAGGAAAAAGAATCAGGATGGGAAGGGTAATGCAAATAAGCCTAACATTGATGCCCGGGGAGGGGGGTAAAAAAGAGTCCAAGAAGAAAGTAAAGTTTCCATGCAAGTTATGCAATGGTGACCATTTGACTCATCTTTGCTCGAAGATTCAGGACGCTCAACGCTTGTTGGTCCAGCAAGGGTCGTCTAGCTCCAAGGCTATGCTAACTAACCCTTTTCCCCAAGGACAAAAATTGTTTGTTGGCACGAATGCTACTACTGGTACCCCCAGTGGGGCAACCAGGAAGGGGAAAATCCATCAAATGTTTATATGATGAGTTCACATATTGACATTTCTACATGGTCACGTGATTATGGTGAACATGAATCGTCTAAGGCCAAGACTACTCCTGATGTTTCAGAGCCACTCCATATCGAGAGGCTCATAGTTGAGTCTATACCTCGGATCTCGAAAGGCTCCGAAAAAAGTTCGACAATTAATCCCAAGGCCAAGGCAACTCAGAACTACTCCATTGCAGAAGATTGGGCTCAGAGTCCTTGTGCCATGTCAGTGTTAGAGGTACTCCAGTCGTGCCTAGCATAAAGGAATGCATTACTCACTCTGATTGGAGTGGTTGATCCTAAAAACTCTCTTTTTCTTACATTCGACATGTCGAATATCAAGAAGAGACTCCCACGTCATATGGATTTTCAAATCAAGTCTACATACCGAAAGACCAATATCTTTCAAATCGTAGTTGATGAGGGAGATTCCACATGTGTAATGTCGATATCATGTTGGAAGGCTATTGGATCACCTCAGGCTGTTCCATCACCTAATCTCTTACCAACATTTGTTGGTCATTCTCATAGGCCACATGGGATTATTCCAGCCTTTCCCGTCTGTGTTGGAGGCAAGGTTGTAAATATTGAAGTAGAAATAGTTAATGTAAATTTGGATTACAATCTCTTTTTGGGAAGAAATTGGATTTACAAGATGGATGCTATTGTGTCATCGTTATTCGAAATCCTCTATTTTCCTCATGAAGGGAGAATTGTAATGGTTGATCAAATGGATTATTCTTTGGGTGAATTCAATGCATCTTTTGAATCTACTGTTCCCTTAGTGAACAATCCTAAGCAGCCTATTGAGAATCTAGGAGTTGGAATGTACTCTTCCTTAATGGGTACCTTCGATTTTCCTGCTCTTATTGCTCAAATTAATGTTATTTCATCTTCCAAGGCAGCTTCTTGAAGAGAGTTCTTTAGAACTCATTATTTTTCAAATCCTTGGTCCTTACCCTCTTATACCACCACATTAGATGAGGGGAAAGTGGGTGGAATGGAATTTCCTATGTCTGCAACTAAAATTGCTTATCAATCTATAGTTAACATTGCAGATTCCGATCCTACTCCTTTTTCACCAGAGGAGTTGGATGGGGATGTGGCTTCGGCCTGGACTCTAGATTCAAATTCTGATACGGTTGCCTAGATACTATTTTTCCATCCTAAGAAGAAATTCGAGAAGCAATGACAGGTTTTGAGATATCATGGGATGATTTGCATCATCGGTCATATTTCCTCCCTGATTTGTGAGAAGTAGAATCAAGCTTTTCCAGTCCTTCGTCTATTGGTGATGTTCACACAGTTTTAAATCCTTTGGCTCCAGCACAATTTTCGGCCGAAGGTAACATGTCTTTCATTTCACAAACTGTTCCAGTGAACATCTTTAGGAATCCCAATGTTATCAAAAATGTCTTCGTTGGAGCTGATTGTTCCCCTGAATAAATTCAAATGTATACCAATATATTTAAAGAGTTTCAAGATGTGGTTGCTTGGTCTTATGAGGAAATGCCTGGTATAGGTCCATCTATAATCAATACATATGAAAATGAAAAATCTATTCACCAGAAGATTCGACCAGTAAACCCTAGAAAAGCAGCAACTATCAAAGCTGAGGTTGAAAAGTTTCTTAAGGCGAGTTTCATATCCCGTGTTCCTTTAACTGAGTGGGTCTCGAATCCAGTCCCTGTTGACAAGAAGCAAGGAACAATCCATGTATGCATTGAATTTAGGGACTTGACTAAGGCTTGTCCTAAAGATAATTACCCCACACCCTTTATTGATTAGATTACTGATGAGTGTGCGGGTAATGATATTTTCTCTTTTATGGACAGATTTTGTGGTTATAATCAAATCACTATTCATTCAGAAGATCAACATAAGACAACTTTTATTTTCCCCTGGGGTACATTTGCATATAAAAAGATGCCTTTTGGCCTTAAAAATGTTGGAGCTACTTTTCAGTAGGCCATGTCATATGCTTTTCACAATATCAAACATGTTATCGAAGCTTACTTGGATGATTTAGTTGCTCACTCTCGAAAGAGAATTGATCATCCCAAGAATCTTCAATTAATTTTTGAATGATGTCCATTCTATAAAATCCGATTGAATCCAGATAAGTGTTTTTTCGCTTTCACGTCCGGTCGGTTGTTGGGATTCATCATTTCTACTGAAGGGATTCGGGTAGATCCCTTCAAGGTTGAGGCAATACTTTAGTTGCATCCCCCATTCTCTATTCGTCAACTTCAGAGTCTCAAGGAAAAATCAATTTCTTAAGGATATTTATAGCTAATTATGCCGAGATTACCCAAGGATTTATGAGATTGCTTAAGAAAGGGGTCTCATTTCTATGGGATGATTTTGTGCGACACTCATTTGATGCTTTGAAAAAGGAATTAACCTCTGCTCCTTTTTTGAGTCCATCTGATTATAGCAGAGACTTCCTTTTATATCTCGCTACAGCAGAATTAACTATTGGTATGGTTATGGTTTAGGAAGATGATGCTTTCAGTGAGCATGTAATCTATTATCTGAGCCGAGGCTTAGTGGGCCCTGAACTACGCTATTCTCCCATTGAGAAATTATCTTTGGCAACTATCCATGTTGTTCAGTGACTTAGACATTATATTCTTCTTCGAAAAACTTTCATCTTAGCAGCCATCAATCCATTTCAATTTGTTCTCAACTGGCGAGTGATTGGGGGCAAATACAATAGATGGATTGTCATTTTACAAGAGTTCAATCTCAAATTCATGTGAGCTAAGTCTAAGAAATCCTTAGTATTTGTAGAATTGATCTCAGAATTTCCTTGTGAGGAAAAAATAGTTTATGAGGAATATTTTCCTAATGAACATATTTTCCTTATTTCCTCGCAATATGCTTGGTATGGAGATATCATTATATATCTCCAGACTTCGAAGTTTCCACTCACTTGTTTGAAGGATGCACGTAGAAAGTTACGTCACTTGGCTAAAAGCTATATTATTATAGGTGACACTTTATATAGTCGCAGGGTTGATTCAATCCTTAGGCGTTGAAGACGCTGATTCTGTGCTAAATGATTGCCATAATGGAGCTTGTGGTGGTCATCTATCTGGGCTTGCAACAACCCAAATTGTTTTGCGTGTAGGCTACTTTTGGCCTTCGATATTCAAGGATTGTATTGAAGCGGTCAAAAGATGCCACCCTTGTTAATTTTATACTTAGAAACGGTGTGCGCATCCAGCTTCGCTCTTCCCTATGATCACCATTGGTCCATTCACGAAGGGGGGTATTGATTTTACTACTTGCAATCTGCCTTCGGTGGGAAATCACAAGTATATCATCGTATATGTTGGCTACTTTACTAAGTGGGCCAAGTCTATGCCTACTTTCAATAATGATGGTGAAACAACAACCCTGTTTCTCTTCAATCAAGTCATTTCCCAGTTTGGTATTCCTAAAGAGATTATCACTGACCATGGCAGTCATTTCCAGAATCATATGATGTTTGAATTGGCTCTTAAGTTGAGTTTCCGACAGGAGCATTCATCTCATTATTATCCTCAAGCCAATGGGCAGGTTGAAGTCGTGAATAAATCCCTAAAAATCATCCTGCAAAGGATGATTAACAAAGCTTGATCCAATTGGCACATTATGTTATATCTGACACTTTGGGCATACCAAATGACAGTTAAAACTGCTACCGGTTTTACTCCTTTTCAATTAGTTTATGGACTGGAATCAATTTTTCCTGTGGAATGTGAAATTCCTTCCCTTAAATTAGTTGTTGAACTTCTTCCATATACTTCTAGTATCAAAGAACACCTCATTCATTTGGAACATCTTGATGTGTAATGTTGAGATGCATCCTTAATCAACGAAACTCATAAAAAAAGAGTAAAAACTCAATATGACAAGGTTGTTCATCCTAGGGTTTTCTCTAAAGGCGACCTTGTCCTAGTCTATGAACAAGACAAAGACACCTTGGGGGCATGCAAGTTTAAATATATGTGGTACAATCCCTTCATTGTTAAAAAGGTTTGGAAAAAGGGAGCTTATGAGTTGGTTGATTTTGAGGGAAATGAGTTGGTGGAGCCAAGAAATGGGCTCTATCTTAAAAATTATTTTGCTTAGGCTTTAGCCTAGCACTTGCTTGGTTGTAAATATTGTATATTTGTGCATATCTATCTATAGGTTTCATAGTGATGTCAATATTTTTTATATGCTTTGGCAGGTATTGATGGACGATTTGATATATCTAGGATTCGTCGATGGTGCTAGTAGGCACTGTTGAGTCCCAAACTTACATCTTCCCTACATACCTTTTTAGCCTTTTTCTCCATTTACCTGAACCTCCAAGCTATCAAATCATTGCATATTAGTTTAAAAAGAGCATATAAATGGTTTCCTAACTATGTCTTGTGACTGCTGTTTGATTTAGATTTTTACTCTGTCAGCTGCGGAATCTTGCACTTTCCGCAGCCAGAATCAGTTTCCACAGCCTTTTTGTTAAAGTCTATGCTACAGGTGTCTACTGAAGAATCCGACCACATGGGTAAGCTACAAATAATGTCGACATGGAACGTGTCCCCTTGGTTCAGCTAAATCACTCACAGAAGCCCGCAGTCAAAGCCAGTCAAACAGTGGTCAACACTAAGAGTTTTGCCGTGGCAGGACTCTGTTTTTCATCACGAGGAGGATTGCGTGGCAAGATCCTGAGATTTAGGAGGTGTGCTAACACCTGGGGACTGCCCGTGAACCGAATCCAACAAACCACCCTCCTTGGATTTATTTCCCACGTCTACCATGCTGCTAGATTTCCGAATATGGTCTTTTACGTGTCTATCTACCAGCACAGACCTTAGGAATTAGTTATGTATTTCTTGCTATAAATAAAGCATCTTCGTATGCGTATAGGCTAGCGGATGATATGTAATCTTGACTGTTTTTATGAGCCATCGTGCCATGACTTAGTCTTTATTTTATGACTGTATTGCAATATATGAGAAGACACTGATTTTGAGTTCAAATCCGTGATTGGTTTCTGATTGGCCGAGGTTGCAGAGGGCCCCTGTACACCAAGGTCCTGTAGTTACTGTATAGCTTCATGTTTTCTTCATTTACGCTCTTGATGCCATAGATGTTTGCTATATATATTACATTGCTCATGGTAATTATGTTGTTTGCTGTCCATAGCTTCTTTTATGCTTTCAATTGATTTTCAACTGATTAGTGTTTTCATTTCAGGTTCTAATAGAAAGCCTGGGCAGTACATATAGCTTTTTGATGACTAATGACATGATGGAATTATTTTGTCCTTCTGCTGATTTTTTTTCTTAGTTCTAATTCCAGCACTGTTTATTTCTTTAGTTTTGCTTTGTTCATTTAGTTTTCTGTAAGATAGATATTAGAATATTCATATCATTTTTCAGTTACCTCCTATAGCCAGAGCGAGTCGAATGGTGAGGGATTGAGTGTGAATGTATAGTTTGATACTAGTTTATTTACTTTTGCAAGTTAGTGATTAGATTACTCATATCATTTTCGGTTACCTCCTATAGCCAAAGCGAGTCGAATGGTGAGGGATTGGAGGATGAATGTGTAGTTTGATCTTAGTTTTATTTTACGCAATTTAGATATCAGGTTACTCAATTTGTTTATGATTACCTCCTATAGCCAGAGCGATTCAAATGGTGAGGGGTCAAAATGAGTTGATGTGATATGATTTAGTTCACTTTGCTTACAGTTTTGAATTGCTTTGAGTTCAGTCTTTTCCTTTTTATACAACAGCAAGGATACTGGGTTTCATAGTCACTAGTTCACTATTTAGTTTAATTAGAATCTAGGCACATCTTGATTTCATCATTGTAAGTTTGAAAACCTTTTGAACACTTTGAAGTTTGGAAATTATTTTAAAGGCCACCATTACCTTGAATACTTTTGTCCATACTTGATTATTAGAACTACCATCTCACATTAGGGAATCAACAAGAAGATAAATCCAAAAACAAATCAAAAGCTAAAAACGACAAAGAAATAAGAAAACGGTTATCTTGCATATATAGTGCACTTCACTTCAGCAGTTTACGAATCACGGATTGACAATTTATATAGCAATTTAGGACACACTAAATTGACCAAACAGGCACACCCAGAACCTTGCTTCCATGGCTTGGGTGATTTATTATCCATCTGGCCGGTTGTTGGTTTCAAGATGCGTATGTATCGGTCCTACTTCAAATAATGTTATCGAATATACTACTACCATTAATTTACTATCTGAGGCAATATCTCTTGGTATTAATACATTAGTAGTATACTTGGATTCATAACTGGTGGTATTTCTGAGAGTCTGTTTATTACAGAGATCATTTGTTTATATCACATTTATTGATATTCCACGATTAGAAAACTCATTTGCAGATTCAATCGCAAATCAAGCATTAGATTGGGACATAAATCATTCATCACATTAAAATAAAAAATAATCGAAGAGTCATCTGTATATATATGATCATCACGGTAAACCGTCAGTACATAGATAGAGTTTTATGTTCAAAATAATATACAAAACTGGGACAAAAACGCCCTACAAAATTAGGGTTGGTGCCCATAATCATGTCTAATAAAAAATATCTGGTGATCCATCTGTGGGTCCTGCTCAAGGTGAGAAGCACAAGAGAAGACAATGGCATTTTCCACCTGTCGGAATAGCCGCACCTAATCGCGTGCCACTCCTACCACACGTCTTTGCATCTCCTCTGGAAGGTCTTCTATAGCTACCATAGGTACCTGGTGAGTCAATCTCACCAAGTTTCTCTGGACAACATGGAGGGTCCTCTCAGTCTCTACTGCATCTCCCTCTGCATATCTTCCTCGACACCTATGTCGAGGTAGACCCTTAGGTCTTACTGGTCCAACATCTATGTCATGATCAAAATAATTTTGTAAGTATTTGTCTCATCAAAAATAATTTCAGTTTGTTTATACTTAAAATCCAAAAAATCTTAAAATCTAAAGATTAAAAACATTTGTACCTATGGCTCCCCACGTTGCATCCGGTGGAAACACCCGATTTGGATCTCCTTTGAAGTCCATGCCATCATAGGGGTAGTCCTCGACTGCTATGAATTTTTGTTCCCACCAGGAGAAGAAATCATCATCAAAAGTGTTTCTAGGGACACTGAGGTAAGTGTTTCTATATATGATGCAGCCATGTCCAACCCGCGTGTACGCAGAGCATAATTTTTAAACTAATTTCCCACGATGAAACTTTTGACAAAAACATTTAAAAAGTAGTAAAACGTATCAAAAAATTAGTTGAAGGTTATCTAGAGGGTTGAAGGCTGAATGAACAGATGAATTTGATGGATTGAGCTTGCTTGGGGTTTTTTCTCCAAAGCTCCTTCACTCACTTGTTCATAACACAAATGAATAATTGTAAGTCAAAGGGTCTTTATACAAGTTGACATGTGAAAATCACTTTTTCTAAAGTTCATTTTTTCTTTTCAAAACTTTATGAGCTTTATGACATTTTTGGCTTGGAGTATTGGGATGGGTCATTTTTTCAGGATACTTTGGAGATTTCGAAAGACTGCTTCGATTCCATGACTGTAGACCCGTCATGGCAGGTATCGTTTTTTCACTGGCATATAGGATAGGGAATATAATTTTTTGTTTCATTTTGCATACTAGCCTCCATACTATGATATTTTGGCCATAGGGTCGATCCCATCATGTCTTGGTTCTTAAACCATTTTCACTCGCTGACTTATAAAATCATGACATGATGGTAGAGCCAACCTTTACATGGGCATCTTAGTTAGATCCTCGCTAGCATATGTTGCTCATGCTGCTATATTGTGTAGGCTCAAGAGTCCTCTTTAGTCCCACCATGACTTGTGCATCGAAAATTCATTCTCTTACTTCTTCGCTATTTTTCTGGCTTTATACCCTAGAGGCTCCTTTGTGTTAAGTTGTACTGCTGCATTGCATGTTGACCATTTGTACCTTTTGGCCTTAAGCTGACTTCACTTGGACTCATGTTTAAGCCACCTTTTGACCATGTCTTTTGTGAAATCAACCTTGCAATCACTTAGCCTCTGCAACTTGACACATTTTTACCCATGGAAAGAATGTTCCTTTGAGTGTCATTGATTAGTTTCGTCACCTTGCATTGAGCATAGGAATGTCCCCCTCCTAGGAACTAGCACATATGTATTTGGACACTCGTTCCTTCCACTATACCATAGGCATTATTTTATTCTTTTTTAGGCTTTTTAAATATGAAAAAGACAAAAAAAATAAATATTTCAAAAAGAGTGGGAACAAGACATTACTTCCATGATTGATAGGAACTAGAGCCACGTGTGTCGCCCTTTAACAAAGCACTCAAAATTAAGTCTTTCCTCCATTGGGATGGGCTTTAGCTTGACTTAGGAGAGCCTTAACCTTGTTATTGAGTCAATAATCCTCTGGTTGGTTACCTCTTCCAATCATATGGAGAGTTTGTTTGTGCCTCTTGCATGGAAAACTTATACAAAGTGTTTAGTCAATTTAGTGTCCTAAATTGCTACATAAATTACCACTTCGGGTATCATAAACTGATGAAGTGTAGTGCACTATATGTGCTAGATGACCCTCTTACCTCACTGTTTTTATGTTTTATGTTTGTTTCGGGGTTTTGTTCTTTTGATTCCTAATGTTCTACACTGTAATCTACAAAATATTAATCTATTGCTGTTGAGAATCTAGAGAAATGCAATGAGAGCTAAAAGTGCTTTTAAGCCAGATTTGGAAGTAAAGTTTTAACCAAGAAAATGAAAATAGAGCTTCTTTTCTTGATTTTATGATTGTTTCCAAAAAATGAACTTAGAAAGACTTAAAACTGCTAACTATTCAATTACAAAACCCAAAGCTTAAACGAGAAAAAAAGATTGCAGCTATCTATGATAAATCAAAAGTGAAATACTAAAAGTAAGATTACTCCTACTGTCTAATCTACTGTAGAATTAAAACTTTAATGAACAACTGAAGATAGAATTTGCAGCTAAACTAAGTAAAAAAAAAAAAAAAAACATAACTAAAAATGAAGTTACAATTATGAAAGTAAAGCTAAATGAAGTATTTTTGTCACTTTGCTACAAAGTTTAGGGAGAACTACCTCCTTGTGATAGCATTCTTGAGAGATTTCATTCTTCATCATTATAAAAAGTAGATATGAGTTAAACTAAGTGAAAAACCATAATTGAGAACGAAGTTGCAACTATTCTATTATGAAAGCAAAGCTAAATGAAGTATTTCTGTCACTCTGCTACACAATTTAGAGAGCACTACCTCCTTGTGATAACATTCTTGAGAGATTTCATTCTTCATTATTCTAAGAAAGGTAAACACAAAAAAAATGCAAAAAGAGACTCATTCACAAATGAAACATTTCACCACTTAGTTTTAGGATTAACCATCAATTGAAAGGCTTTTGAAAATATTCATTTATAACATGAGTTATTTAAACTAATAAGGAAATGGCATTGAACAACTTAATTCTAAATCTAAAAACTAATGAACAAAAAATAAAATGAACCAATTTATGCTACTAACATCAACTTAAAACTACTGATAAGAAACTATGGAGCAGCAAATAACCAAAGAATTTGTTATGTGCTGAAATAGAACTACACTAAGTTAGTGAAAATATGACACAAGATGCATTACAAACAGAGTTAGAAAACGATTATAAACATAATGAAAAAAACACAGTGAATGTACAACTGAACTACTAAATACAAAACAGAAATAAAATGTACCCTTAACCACGTAGGGGCCCTCTGTAAGGTCTCAGATTATCAACACGGAATCAACACTTCACAAACACTTCAGGTATCCATTGAAAACAGAGTCTTTAAATTAAAACAGAGAGTTGAGTTTTTCACACTACAAAGCAGAAATTTGCACTATTACATAAGCAAAAACTTGAACTTGTTTTGCATTCTACACGATGGTATTTAAAGAAAAATATACAATTGTTTAGAAGAGAGAAATCAGCAACATCAAAACATGTAGACAGGTATTGTATGTGGAATTCTTGTCTTTGGTTGCCTTGAAACATAAATATTCTAATAGTGGCTATTGGATTCTGTTTATGCAGGTGGCAGATGAAGTCCTTAGCTTCAGGAGTTTGTCTCAGATCCATCACTGAGAATCGTGTGAAAAATAGAGTCCTACTTGCCATAGGTTTCTAGTTGACTTTTTTGACCGGGCTCCTCCTTATCGATCTAGGCCAAATGGATAGGATACAATATATGCTCTGACGTTTTCCAAGCTACCCATGTGGTCCTTTTCCTCTCTTGACACTTGTAACATACAAAAGCGTGGAGATCTCTGCGGCAATAACAAACATAACAAGATAAATTGTAAATCACTGAAATATACTCCTTGAGGTAATGTGTAATGGCTTTTGATGAGTAAGGATGCATTTTTCATGGAAAAACAAAGGAAGAAGGATGAGAAAGTTGCTTAAGAGAGAGACAGTTTTGGAACTCAACATACCCCCACTGCGAGACTATTGCATGTCCCCATGCAATCAAAATTGTAAACACCCTCCTTTTACTGCATTTTCTCTGAGACTTCAGTGAAAACATCCAACCTCTTCTTGCTTCTTTTTGTTGCATCTGCCATTCTAGGATTCGTCATGAGAAATCTATACGTGAGGTTAATGAGAGCTCTGTTTAGCTTCTTGTTTTTCCTTTTTAATTTTTTGTTCTTCTTGTGCCACAAACCTAAATGAAGCATGGTGTTATCATGGATAATCTTATCCAGCTTGTTTTGTTCTTTTAAGGCTTCATTTTCCTTCTAAATGTGCCTATTTAAAACCTCTAGCTCATAGATTTCTTGCTTAAGTAAGCTAGTCAAAGTCTCTTATGATGTAGCTGGCTATTCAGGGTTGGATGAAGTCCCTTAATCTACTGATGTATTCTTTTGTTCCAAGGACTCAATATAATCATAAATCTATTGTTGGATTGGGTCGATCCCTGGAGATACTCTCTTTGGTTTGCTTTCAAAGTTTTGTTGAGGAGAGTGATGTGGGGTTTGCTCAAATGAGATATTGTCTTGGGACTGAGTTGGAGTTCTTCTCCCAAATCTATGAATTGGGCCTCTTTTGATTTTGCTTTCTTCACTCTACCCTTGAGTCTAGAACTTCTCCTCAAACTTTGGGAGCCTATGATCTCTTCCTCCATAACATATCTTCTTTTCCCCTTCTCCTTCTCTTTCTTGTACTGATCCCTGATGTTGACTAATCTCTCAGAAAGTAATTGTTCATCTTCTGGTGGAGGTTTAGGAGTGTTTCTATGGATTTCCTCAACTTTCCATTTCATCTTTCTTCTCTGTTTTGTCTTCTTTCTGACCTCTGTTAATGTTTCAGAGATGGGCTCTTCTTCACTGCTTTTCTGCGCTAAAGTTGTAGGAGTGTTTTGAATTGTAAGACTGGTTTTCCTTCTCCTACTCTTTTTCACAGAACTTCCTTCAGGTAATTCTAGTGCATCTTGGAAAAAGCTTTTAATCAAAAAGTTCTCCCATGTGTCTCCTACACCCTTTAAGTGATATTCAACTAAAAGTTTTATGAGACCATGGTGATAAAGATTAGTTTCTGTGGCTTCCATTTTCTTCTGAACAGTAATGGCCATTCTCCTCAAAATATTCAATAGGAAGAATGGGTTATTGATGGTTCCGTTTTCAAGAAAATTCATCAACAGTCTTATGTGATACATATACATGGAACCAAATCTACCCTCACATGTAATAATTTTTTGTAAAATTAATAACATGCTACTCCATTTACCCTTAAGTGCAGAGATGGCAATTCCTCTCTTAAAAATTGAAGTGTCCATACCTGGATTTTGGAGAATGACTTTCCAAGTTTCATCATGGAATTCTTTATTCTTGAACCACCTCTCTCCTACTCTTGGTAGCTCGGTTGTTGCAGCAACAAAAGACTCAATCACTGTAAACTTTATCTCACCATTCTCCACGTCCATCCCATCAAATGATCTATCAAATGACTTGGTGATTTCTTTATGGTGACCATCAAATTTTTCAATGAAACTCAGCCAACCAGCTTTCTTCAACATCCATTTCAACTGAGGATAACCTTCCAGGTATTTCACTCCCATACGTTCTGTTCTAACAATGAGAACCATCACTCATGTTCTCTGCTTTTCTTCAAATTTACCTTCACTTTCTGCATGAAGAAGACTATGTATACGGCAGTGGTATATGGAAGCAAAAATAATTATAGATATGGGGATGAAATAACAGTGTATGTGGAAGGAAAACGATTATGAGTAGGAGATAAAATATATAGGGTATATGAAATACGGAAGCTGTATGCATGAAATAGTGCAGAAGATATATCGAATGGAGTGGTTGCACATGTAAATTATGTGAAAAACAGGGTGACTGCTTTACACGGAGAATTCGAAGACAAAATCACTGTGTTCTCAATGTAATAGCGTGTTTGTATGCACAGGAAGGCTGCGAAAGTATAAGTGAGGAACTCGGTGTAATAAAGGAACAATAGGCTTGTGAAGAGCCATATCCATTTGGGTTATGTCACGAATTTGACCGTTTAACGGATGTGCTAGAGAAGTAAAGTTAAGTACGAGTCATAAACGAAGATTAAGTCATGAGACCGTTAGGCATTGAAGTCGGAAGGCATGGTAAAATAATCACGGCAATAAAATCTCATGATGACAAGTCAAGGAGTAGTGTGATTATACAAGTGATACAATTTATGTTTTATATTTTCTATTTGAAATAAGTTTTTGTGCTTACCTCTAGAACCATACCTTTCCGCTTGTTAACCTTTTGTTGTTTGCTTCTTCAGGTGCTTAGATGTTGATATGTCTTCAAAAGTTGTTTTCTCCTCCATTACCTGCATATGAAATTTATTATGAACTGGCCTTTTCATTTTTGAACTAATGATCAAACTGTTATTGCAGAGTCAGATTGGCTGCAGAACAGGATTAGCTACAGAACTAGAACAATTGCGGAACGAGAACAACTGCATAATGTAAAATAGAGAATAAAATGTGACTTTATGAATGAATGAAATGGAGATGACTATGTAGATGAAAATATGACAAAATGGAAATAAAAAATGGAGATGGAAGAAATGTTGAACAAGAAAAAATTATTAGTGCAATATGGTTGTGGAGTGGAGTGAAACTTGCATAAGTAAAACATAATGAAATGAAGTAAAACAATGAATTTTCAGAATGCATAATGAGTCACCATTTTTTTGAAAATATAGGGTGTCAGAGTCTTCTGATTTTCACCCTGTATTTTTTGTATAAGCATGCCAATTAGTGATTGGTTTTCAACCTTATACAATTTTATTTTTATTTTTTAGATATGATGAAAATAACAAAGACTAGTTTGGTGGAGAAGAAGGTTTATTATTCACCAACTTCATTTCAGAATTATTTTGAAAGATCTTGATGAACTCCTGCTTTGAGATTGGTTTTTGATAAATTTTCAACCTATGACCATTCACAAGGAGAGGAGTTTGATTCTCATCTATTGTTCTGATTCTTACTGCTCCATTACTGAAAACTTTTTCAATCTCATATGGCCCAAGCTAATGAGTTTGAAACTTTCCTTGAAAATCCTTAAACTTTGAATCAAATAACAGTGCCCAATCTCCCTCTTGAAACTTCATGTCCTTGATGTACTTGTCATGCCACTTAGCCCTCTATTGTTGAACTAGACTAGTTCTTTGAACAACCTCTTGTCTGATTTCATCAAGTTCATTCAACTGCTCCAATCTATGCTTTCGAGCTTCTGTTAAATCGATCCCCAACTGGACCGCCATATTGAAAGTTTTGACTTGGAACTCTATGGGGAACAAGACTTGCTTCCCATAAAAAAGTTCATAGGGTGTATGTCCTGTTGTGTTCTTCCATGTAGTTTTATAGGCCCACAAGGCTTCAGGAAGCCTTTCTGCCCAATCTCTTCTATGTAGATGCACAGTCTTGGTGAGGATTCCTTCAATCACTTTATTTGTAGACTCCACTTGACCATTTGCTTGTGGATGATAGGGAGTGGATTTCCTATGCTTGATCTTGTACTCTTCCATAAGCCTCTTCATCATGTTGGATGTGAATTAAGTTCCCTGATTTGTCACAATTTCTCTTAGAACACCAAAGCGAGTAAAAATATCCTCAAAAAGAAAACTAACTACAGCTTTTTCGTTAGCAAAAAATAATGCTTTGGCTTCTACCCATTTGGTGACATAATCATTGCATACCAATATATACTTTTTCTACTTAGATGAAGGATTAATAGTTCCAATAAAGTCTAAGGCCCATTTTTCAAAGATTTTGATAAGTACCTGAGGTTGTAATGGCATTTCATTTGAGGAAGCAGGTTTCCCTACCCTTTGGTAGCTTTCACACCTTTTGACATATTATTTAGCATCTCTGAAGATGGATGGCCAATAATATCCTAAAGAAAGGATTTTATAGGTTGTCTGTTTGTAAGCAAAGTGTCCACCACACGGCTCATCATGACATGCTTTGAGAATATCAAACATTTCACCTTCCTTGACACACCTTCTTATCATAAGATCTGACCCTATTTTATACAATTCATTAGTGATCCATGAATATCTTGCACTATCTTGAATAATCTTTCTTTTCTCTCTAAGAAATAAATGTGAAGGTAACTTCCCTATAACCAAGTAGTTAGCAACATCTGCAAACCAAAGAGTTTGAGTAGTTACTGCAAATATATATTCATCAGGAAACTTATCCTCAACCGGAGAGTCTTCTTTGATATTCTGAATCCTGGACAAGAAATCAGAAACTGTGTTTTGTTTTCTAGGTCTATCTAGCACAGTAATGTTGAATTCTTGCAAAATTAAAAGCCATCTTGTAACTCCTGCCATTAGTAATAGGTTTATTCGTCAAATATCTAATTGCAGAGTGATCTATATGTACAAAAGTTTCATAGCCTGTTATGTAGTGTCTGAACTTGTTAATTGCATGAACAACATTTAAGAATTCTTTTTCATTTGCAGTATAATTCAACTCTGTGGGAGTCAAATTTTTACTTGTGTAGTAAATGGCATAAGGAATCAAATATTTTTGTCCTAATACAGCTCCTAGAGCTATATCTGAAGCATCTCTAGAAATATGGAAAGGAAGTTTCCAATTTGGTCCTCTTAAGATAGGTGCTTTAGATATTCTTGCTTTCAAGGTTTCAAATGCTAGTTGGCAATCAGGATTCCACTTGAATTAACAATCTTTTGTAAGCAATTTGAAGAGTGGAGATGCTACTTTGGTAAATTTTTCTATAAACCTTCTGTAATATCCTATAAATCCTAGAAAACTTCTAACATCTTTTTGGCAATTTGGAATTGGTAAGTTAGAGATGACTTCAACTTTTGATTTGTCTACTTTAATCCCATCTCCTCAAATATGATGTCCTAAAACAATACCTTCTGTAAACATTATAAAGCATTTGTCATGGCTTAGTGAAAGGTTTATTTCTTTACATCTTTTAAGGACTTTTTCCAAATTTTCCAAAGCTTCTTCAAATGTGTTACCATAGACTGTAAAATCATCCATATATACCTCTACACAATCATGTATTAGATCAGAAAAGATTCCTCGTACTGCTCTTTGGAATGTTGCTGGTGCATTACATAACCCAAAAGGAAGCACTTGGCAGGCAAAAGTTCCCCATGGACAAATAAATGTGGTTTTATCCTAATCTTTAGGTGCTACTTAAATTTGATTATAACCACTAAAACCATCCAAGAATGAGAAATACTTTTTACCTGCTAATGTATCTAATACTTGATCTATAAAGGGAAAATGAAAGTGATCTTTCAAGGTTGCTTTATTCAATTCTCTGTAATCAATGCACACCCTCCATTTACCATTCTTTTTAGGCACAACTACCAAAGGAGAAACCCATTGGCTATCTGAGATTGGGTAAATGAAGTTTACATTGAGTAATTTTTGGAGCTCTTCCTTCACAATCTCCCTAAGATTTGGATTCATTTTCTTTGAGGTTGTCTGATTGGTCTACTGTTTTCCTCAATATAGATATGATGGATACAAGTCTTAGGATCAATACCTTTCATGTTGGTATACTCCCACGCAAATGCAGCAGGAGGCTTTTGTAGTATCTTAGTTAGCTCTTCCTGTTGTAGTTTCTCCAAGTTTTTGTTTATGTTCAATGTTCTACCTGGAAAAGT
Source organism: Pinus taeda (assembly GCA_000404065.3). Lineage (NCBI taxonomy): Eukaryota > Viridiplantae > Streptophyta > Pinopsida > Pinales > Pinaceae > Pinus > Pinus taeda. The sequence goes on from APFE030325505.1 coordinate 212,748, forward strand.
TTCAATTGTAGAGCTACCAAACTCTTCCATAGAATAGAGAGACAACTGCCTAGATGACAAGTATTCAACATTAGATTTTTCCTGAAATTGTGCATGATCATATTCTGAAGATGTTTCAAAATTTTCCAATGTGTTCAAAATTTGACTATCTTCACTAATTTCTGATATAGTAAAGATAGGCTGAATAACATCCTCATCATCGATCCATTCCTTGTCATCTATTTCTGTGATTTCTTTTGTTGGAGGATACAAAGTAAATTTCTTTGTTGAATTACCATAAAAAAATGTACATGTCACCAGATCGACAACTAATAAAAGCATCAGCTATGGTCAGCCAAGGTCTTCCTAATATGAGTGGTGTCCTCCTAGATTATTCTTGGGAGTTAAAATCATGAAGTCAACAGGATATTCCCAAGAATCTAAGGAGACTGAATGTCTTCTAGCACACCATCTGGTTTGATTACTGATCTATCTGCAAGTTACAGTAAGGTAGGTGTGTAAAGAAGGTTAGAAATTTTAAGCTGCTCGATAGTTTGTTTACTCATAATGTTTATTGTTGCCTCTAAGTCAATCAATGTGTTTGGAATTTCAATCCCATTTATATGTGTCTTGGCAATTGGACTTCCTGGATCCACATATTTCTGCATGGCAATCTTTCCCATCATGATTTCTACTATCTTTCCTACCAGGTGAATTCTTTTTGTTTCTCTTGGTTTCCTTCCTTGTCTTTTGATGCTCAACTCCTTTATTGTCTTAGCTAGAATTGGAATTTCTCTAATGGCTTGTAATAAAGGAATTTTGATACAAACATTCTTCAATTCATCTAGGAAGTCATAATTGGGCAACAAGATCTATTTTTCTACTCCTCTATCAATTTGTAATCTCTCAAGAAAAGGAGGTGTAGAAGTAGATGCTGGTTGCTCAATGATAGGAGTTGTGTTTATTGACTCTTTTTGTTTTTATTTTTCACTGGTTTGGTTTTGGAGGGATGTTCCCTCAAAACTTTTATCGACTTTTAGAGAATCCTCCTCAGCATGTTGTTCCTGAATATCTATAGAAGGTTTTTCCTTTTCTAATATCCTACCAGATCTATGTTGAACATCATTAAGATCTAGAGGAGCAATCATGTAAGTAGGAAATTGTTGTCCTTCTACCATATAAGCATTATGAGGGTTTTTGTTATTGGGGTTTGGCAATGATTGGGTTGGTAGTTTATTTGGTCTTTGTTGAAATAGAAGTAAGAGTTGAGGATTTTGACTTTGTTGTAGAGGTTGTTGTGGAAATGGCAATGAAAGGTGAGGGCTTTGATTTGGAAGTTGTGGTTGCTGATTTTGCTACTAATTTTGTGGGGGAGGATAGCTCTGATAAGATGGAGGATATTGATAATATTGAGCAAATATCCCATAAGGATTTTGTACCCCTTATGCCCAAGGTTGAGATTGATACTGAGATTGAGGTTGAGGCCAAGGTTGCTCCCAAGAATTCCAGTTTGGTGGGGGCTGAAAATACATTGGATTGTTAAATCCTTGATTCTGTTGCCCCTGCCAAGGTCTTCTTGCAACAAAAAAAAAGAGATTCTATAGGATTTGGGATTTTTTTGAAAGATAACCTTAAGACCTAGGATTGAAGGACAATCCTTGGTCTCATGACTTTCTGAACAGTTCATACAAGTTTCTGCAATTTTTGCATCTAAAAGGCATTCCCTTAGAGCATGTTTCTTTCTGCATTTTGGACAAAATATGGCTAAAGCATCAGCCTCTATTTTCTATTTGTTTTGGATTTTGAGGGCGTCTAGCTACTCACTAAGGCTCCCTAAAATATCAGTTTTAAACTCATCAAGCATATTGCCAATTTCTGCCCTACTTACAGATCTGGTTGCAAATTTCTTTGCTCTAACAAGAGAAGGATCTCTTGGTCCTTTCCTAGTTTTAGATTTTCCTCTTGAGAGATGAACACATAGTTCTGCTATGTCACTCAATGGAAGTTGAGAGATATCTCCCTTCCCCATCATGTTAAGGATATCTATCCATTCATCTCTAATGGCCTTTAACAAAAGAGCTTTCAAAGTTTCTTCATCTAAATTGTTCATTTTTGTTCTTTTCAAATTGTAGTTAAATCTCTCAAGAAAATCCTCTAAGTTTTCATCTTCCTTTTGCATCATTTTGAACACTTCATCCTTATGATTGATAGGCATACAATAATCCAAGTATCTATCCAAAAATGCCTGTTTCATGTCATTCCAAGTTCTAATGGATTGAATGACTAACCCCATAAACCATTTCAAAGTAGCCCCTTTTAGTGTTGAAGGGAATAATTTGAGTTTTTGAGAGTCTTCTAAATAGTCATAGGTTATGCACAAGACTTCAAACTCAAACAAAAATGTTTCAGGGTCCTCACTTCTCAACCCATAAAAGTTTGGGAGGACAGATGGTGAAATGTTTTTCATTGTGGTATGTGTTTCCTCATCTACTATAGGGAATCAAAATGAGTTATCTATTTCCCTATTTCCTCTACCTCCTCCATTATTACCTCTACCTCCTCCATTGCTTCCTCTACCTCTTCCTCTACCCCCTCCTCCAAACAGTGTGAATTCTCCATCTTGTTCTTCTTCTACCATTATAGTTTCTTCAGAGTCAGTATAAGGCTCAACCTACAAGTTTATTCCTTCCTCCTTTGGTTCTTCTATTAATGGACTATGGGCGAGAGTTCCTACTTTCTCTTCCTCACCGAGTAGTCCTAATTCTTCAACTACAATAGGCTCCCCTGGGGAAGTGAAAAAGGTCTTCTGTCTTAGGACTGTTTTGGTGGATGATGTAGGTGAATCTTCTGATTGAATTTCTGCCCCTTGAATTCCAGGAATCCTATGGTTGGGAGTATGAGTCTGGGATGGAGGTATGTCTTTCCTAACTCTTGGTGGAGTAGGTGGAGTTGTAGGAATCAAACTTCTGCCCCTAGCTACAAATCTACCCCTAGAATCTCTTTCTCTATGCATGCCATTGTTTTGTTTTGTTGTTTTTTTTTTTTTGTTGTGAATTTAAGAGATAAGGCTACCTAGTTACACTTCCCCGGTAACGACGCCAAAATGTTCAGTCAATTTAGTGTCCTAAATTGCTACATAGACTATCAATCAGGGTATCGTAAATTGATGAAGTGTAGTGCACTATATGTGCTAGATGACCCTCTTACCTCACTGTTTTTGAGTTTTATGTTTGTTTTGGGGTTTTATTCTTTTGATTCCTGATGCTTTGCAATGTAATCTACAAAATCTTAATCTACTGCTGCTATGAATCTAGAGAAATGCAATGAAAGCTAAATGTGCTTTTAAGCTAGATTTGGAAGTTTTAACCAAGAAAATGAAAACAAAGCTTCTCTTCTTGCTTTTATGATTATTTCCAAAACATGAACTTAGAAAGACTTAAAGCTGCTAACTATTCAATTACAAAACCCAAAGCTTAAATGGGAAAATAAGATTGCAGCTATCTATGATAAATCAAAAGTGAAATACTAAAAGTAAGATTACTTCTACTGTTTAATCTACTGCAGAATCAAAACTTTTATGAACAACTGAAGATGGAATTTGCAGCTAAACTAAGTGAGAAAAAAAAACCATATCTGAAAATGAAGTTACAATTATGAAAGAAAAGCTAAATGAAGTATTTTTGTCACTTTGTTACACAATTTAGGGAAAACTACCTCCTTGTGATAGCATTCTTGAGAGATTTCATTCTTCATCATTCTAAAAAGTAGACATGAGAACGAAGTTGCAACTATTCTATTATGAAAGCAAAGCTAAATGAAGTATTTTTGTCACTCTGCTACACAATTTAGAGAACACTACCTCCTTGTGATAGTATTCTTGAGAGATTTCATTCTTCATTATTCTAAGAAAGGTAAACATAAAAAAATTGCAGAAAGAGACTCATTCACAAATGAAACATTTCACCACTTCGTTTTAGGATTAACCATCAACTGAAAGGATTTTGAAAATATTCATTTATAACATGAGTTATTTAAACTAATGAGGAAATGGCATTGAACAAATTATTTCTAAATCTAAAAACTAATGAACAACAAATAAAATGAACCAATTTATGCTAATGACATCAACTTAAAACTACTGATAAAAAAACTAGAGAGAAGCAAATAACCAAAGAACTGTTTTGCACTGAAATAGAACTACACTAAGTTAGTGAAAATATGACACAAACTGCATTACAAACAGAGTTAGAAAACGATTATAAACATAATGAAAAAAACACAGTGAATGTACAACTGAACTACTAAATACAAAACAAAAATAAAATGTACCCTTGACCATGCAGGGGCCCTCTGCAAGGTCTCGGATTATCAATATGGAATCAACACTTCACAAACGCTTCAGGTATCCATTAAAAACAAAGTTTTTATATTAAAACAGAGAGCTGAGTTTTTCACACTATAAAGCAGAAATTTGCACTATTAACTTGAACTTGTTCTGCGTTCTGCATGCTAGTATTTATAGAAAAATATACAACTGTTTTGAAGAGAGAAATCAGCTACAACAAAACACGTAGACAGGTAATGTATGTGGAATCCTTGTCTTCAGTTGCCTTGAAACATAAATATTCTAATAGTGGCTGTTGGATTATGTTTATGCTGGTGGTAGATGAAGTCCTTGGCTTCAGGAGACTACCTCGGATCCATCATTGAGAATCATGTGAAAAACAGAGTCCTACTTGCCATAGGTTTCTACAATTGACTTCCCTTTGACCAGAGTCCTCCTCATCGATCTAGGCCAAATAGATAGGATAAAATATATGCTCTGATGTTTTCCAAGCTACCCATGTGGTCCTTTTCCTCTCTTGACACCTGTAACCTACAAAAGCGTGGAGATGGCTACGGAACAGTCGATTAGCTGCAGAATGTGGCTATGTTCTGTAGCTGAAAGAAAAAACCTATTCAAATAACAAACATAACAATATAACTTGTAAATCACTGAAATATACTCCTTGAGGCAATGTGTAATGGCTTTTGATGAGTAAGGATGCATTTTTCATGGAAAAACAAAGGAAGAAAGATGAGAAAGTTGCTTAAGAGAGAGATAGTTTTGGAACTCAACACAAAGTTATCATATGTTGCCATATTGTCACATTTGAGTCACATTTTTTCTCAAGGGAAATAAACATATGTCGGCCTTTCTGCAGTGTCTATTGACTTATTTTCAGCCGATCATCCCTGGTTGTCAGCGTCATGTTCACTATCACATCAACTATTTTTCCTTTGCTCATGCTAGTTTGAGAAGGTCTCCATTGACTTCTTGTTGGCGGGTCTTGCTCTTATTGACTACGAAAAATTGCTCTAAGAGTAGACCTAGAGCCACACCCTGGGCCTATTTCATTATTGATAGGTCACCTTGTGTTCAACATCGATCAGTATCATGGGTCTTTGACCGAGTGGTTTCCCTTGTGTTTGACTTCAGCTTTCATTATCACACATTGGGATTTGTGCAGTACCTTGGTTTCCATTTGACCCTATTGGTGGATTCCTCACCTTTGTGTCATCTTTCATTATTGGTTGTTTCAGAGGGTTTCTATTGTGCGCTAGCTACATCTTGTGCACACCAGAAACATGCTTCAGTTTGGTTACTACATGTTTCCACATTATTGGCCTGCGGTTACACTCACGCTGAATTGATGAAGGATGCCTTAATTCCTTCCTTCCAACAGATATTTTCCCATCGAGTTCAACTCATTGCTTTGGAAACAAGGTATAGAGTCCATTTGGCAGTACCCTAGGGTTTGCAGTCATCAGTGGCAGACTCCTTCACTATCGACAGTGGGAAAACATCATTGTCTCCTAATTGATAGATTCTTCCAAGTGTTCGACTTCAGCTCATTTATTCACATTTTCTAGATTGTACTGGGTACCTTGGCTCTCATCATCATTATCGGTGGGTAATCTCACATTTGTTAACGGTATACATTAATGACCAATAATCAAACGATTTCTTACATGGTCAACTTTAGATCATTTATTCCCATTGTGTAGAAATGTACCACGACAGTCAGTGAAGACCTCGAGCTTGCATCAACATTTGTTGGTTCACTTGTCAGTCCCTCATGTTTCTGCTAGTGACACCATCTACCTTATATGTTATAGTTCATTACAATGACATCCTATATGTTGGCACTTGAGTTGCGTGAAATACCATTTGTTCCACTATTTGACTTGGTATTTTTTGGATCAACTTTATGACTTCAATGATCATCTTTCTACTTCAACATCATTGATCAGCTCTTTATATGTGATATTGTGACACGTGCTTCTATGGATATGATTGAATGATCCACTATGTATTTTTAGTTCTTTTATACTTGTATACATATTGGATCTGCTTTTGTATTTTATATGCAGACATGATTTATTATCTCTGAGCATGGGTGTGTCTGCCTCAAACAACAACTTTCTTTCTGATCTCTTCCACTGGCTTGGCAGGCTAAAATCTGGTGAACTCCTCTCATGTCTTGTCATGATTCTTTCTATATACTTAATACATTTTAGCCACCATGTACCCCTCCTGACCTCATATATTAGGGGGCATCTGTTATAGCACCATTTACCACCATTGGTAGATTTGATGCTTTGTGTTATGGCCTAGGGAAACCCTTCCTTTCCAGACATGGTCCAAATTCTAAAAAAAAATGTTTTAAATCCCATACGCTATTTTTCCCTATATAAAAAGTGTGTACACGCGGGTCAGTCTATACCCAACCTACGTATATGTATTAAAAAATTAAAAAATATACAATCTCCTTAAATTTGGGCAGAGTTTATGGGTTTCACCTGTTACTCACCTATTAT
>APFE030325505.1:232396-267173 GCA_000404065.3 Pinus taeda
TGAACAATATTAAATTAATTTTGACCTGGGTCCTTTAGTCAGATTTAGCTGGTAAATTAGTCGTTGGAATCTCTGCTCAGGCTATTTAACATGCTACGTTGGATCTATTTCTTCAACTTGTCCTGACGATGAACCACACTGGTTGGTTCGAAACGCGTCGACAAATGTTTGTCTGCATGTGATTTACGCCGAAGCTACTCTTTCAACTATTTGAGAATCCATTTTTTCATGATCGGTCTAAGCATATCAACATCTGGTATCACCATCTACGAGATTGTGTGTAGAGGAGAATCATGTTGTTGGATTACATTCCTAAAGAGGAGCAGGATGAAAATATTTTGACAAAGGCATTGTCAAGATGAAAATTTGAGTTTTGCAAAGGCGGGAGTGGGGTAGCAGATAATCCCTTTCTTGATAAAAGGGAGTGTTGAAAAATGCAATAAGAAAATCTTAATTCAAATTTGTCCTTGAGTTAAATTAGGAATTAAATTGTAATTCCACATCTCATGACAACTTGTAATAGTTAACTAAGTTAATTTGACTTAGTTGGCTTAGTTAATTCGATTTGAGAGTCTAACTAGAGTCATGTAGAGTGTCTCCTACTTTTTAGGAGCCCTGGTTGTGTTTATTTTGAGTTGTAATTATTTAATTCAGTTTAACTGAAATTCAGTTAAACTAGTTCCAACTAATGGAGGAATTAGTGGGAGATCCAGTAGTGAGGTGTAACCAACATTGTTCAACCATTAAACTGAATATTCGCTCATAATTAACTCATGCATGCTAGATCAAAGAAATACCCAGTTGAGATTTGAGTTCATGGACAATGTACTATCAGTAGTATAATCATCTGAATTGTATAGGTGGTGCATGAAATCAAAGGAGGGCCTATGAGGATTACACAATTAAAATTTTTGGAATTTCCCAATTAAATATGGGCTAATTCCCAAGGGAATAGTGCAAGGAAATAGGGGCTCGATAGGCAACAAAATTAGTTAAGTATTGGCTTGAGCTAGTTTGTGAAGTAGTGAGATAGATTGAGATAGTGCAGAGATTGCTCGAGCTTGAGCAAAGCATTGCAATCTTCTCATATTTCTAACTAATGCAATATATAGATAGCAAGGGTTTTTAGCTGTGGCTTTCCCCAGAAAATCATTGTGTTATGTGTCATTGAATTCTTTCTCTTTTATGCTTCGTGATTTCATTGATTGTTTAATTATTTTCGTTGATGAGTAGAGTATATTCAAGTCAATTGTTTTAGCATATTACAATCTGCAGTTTGAATCTACAAGGAATTTCTACAAAAAAAGTGTGATGTTGCATCACCGCTTTTCAAAATCAGCGTAAAAATCATGATTTTATGTGACCTCCAAAAAAATGATAACTTGGTGAAGTTATCACTAAGTTGGTAACCTTGTTTCTAATACTCCTACTCCTAAATTATGGTGCTCCTTGTGTTATCGAGTAACATATGGTCCTCCCATTCTTGGGATTACTCCTCCATATATCTCCATAATATATCTCAATAATGGAGGGTAGGATCCAATCTTATCTTCACTCTCCTCAAGAAGACGTTCCAACTCTAGATCCTGAGGCCATCCATATAACTTTGATATCTCTCTAGAAGAACTAATCTCTATGTCGACTCATCTATACTAAGGCTCATTTCTTTGGCCATCACCTTGGACTACTAATGTAACAGCCCTGGTGAAAATTCCATATAAAAATATATAAGGCCACGGTCATGGGACACGTATTCTAAGCTGAATGGTGGGGGAAACATCCTAATGAGTGTTGATTTGGTTTATTAAGGCTAATAAAATTGGCAAAGGCAATGGCTAAGGCTTTGGAAAGGCATGAGACATTAATTGGCATTTTATTTATGAAAATAATGGAAATTAGGAGAAAAGGGAGGTGAAAGGTCACAGGTTGCATGTGAGGAGGAAATTGAAGGAAAATAATGGAAATTGAAGAAAATAGAGGCCTCATTAATAAAAAGGCTTCTGAGGTTCAGTGGGCGGGACTTGGCTAGTGCAGTTTTGGAGCTCTCTCATTATTCTCTCTCTCTTTCATAATCTTGGATACTTATATTTTTCTTGGAGCACCCTTGGAGGGTGTGTCATATTTGGATTCTTGGAGCAAGAAGGCAAAGGAAGAGAAGGAAAGCACAAGAGGGCATCGAGATCAAAAACTACATCATATTTTCTTGTAGGTACTGAGTTGCATGTATCATTTCTTCACTAGTTTGGCATGCATGGCACATGCATGTGGTTTCTTGGTCATGATTTGTTACTGGCATGGAGGATTTCCTAGATTGGCAATGGATTTCCTAGCCTTGCCATTTCCTAGATATCCATGGGGTTGTGGGTTCATTTGTTTGTTTTCTAGTTGGCTCTCATGTTTCCTTAGCTTGGGTTGAGCTATTAGTTCCTGGAAGCCTTGGTTGGAAAAACGCTCTGGAAGCCATGTAGTGGATTGGGTTGAGTTACTAGTCCTAGAAGCCCAGGTTAGACAAACACTCTGGAAGCCCTGTAACAACTTGGGTTGAGTTACTAGTCCTGGAAGCCTTGGTTGGAAAAACTCTCTAGAAGCCCTTGGTAGGTTGACTTACTAGTCCTAGAAGCCCCGGTTAGATAAACACTCTGGAAGCCCGATAAAAGTTGTGGGTTGAGTTACTAGTCTTGGAAGCCTTGGTTGGACAGACGCTCTGGAGCCCAGCGGCAGTGGTGGGTTGAGTTACTAGTCTTGGGAGTTGGGTTGGAACAAACTCTCTGGAGCCCTCGATGGCTAGGATAGAGACCAATTTGATGATGGTTGTTTGATGTCTAACGTGAGGTGGAATCATTGTTTGATGGGTTGAGGTGGATGGCCTATAGAAGCCCTGTATGAGTTTTGATTGATGTGTTCTCTAAGATCCCACATTCATGCTTGGAATATGGAACGAGGGTGAATGGATGGAGAGAGATTTGGCTCAACCATTCTACGGTCGAGTGGAAAGTGGAAGTCCCATCCCGGGCTTGGATTTTGCATCATTAATGAAAGGTTATTTCTCCTTGTATTTCTGTGAATATTATGAAGGATTTTATGTGGTTTATATAGCTATGATTTCATTGATATTTTTGTCCCTATTATGATGGTTATATGTATATTTTATGGCAGAATCTATGTATGGCTCTCGGCATGTGTTTACTTGTATGTGAATGGATAATGTGTCTATGACCTAATAGATGAATATCCAGCGAATGACATGAGGAATCAATGGTTCATAGAGATTCTCAGATTAATATGAGATCCCTACACTTAAATTTGTTGTTTACACCTATCGGTTACATGTTTACAATATGTTTGATGAAATTCTTGTCATGGCTAGTAGGGGTCTGGCTAAGGTCTTGATCATCTCATTGCTTTTGCATCATTGTTTCCCTATAATTTTCTTGATTCTAGGCATTCATTCCATTCTGGGTAGTGGCCTAGGCTCTGGGCCTAAAAAAGTGGCTTAAATCCCAAGGTTGTTGGCACATAACTGGAAATTTTGGCCCATAGTCGTTGGCAGGCAGGCCTATGAGAATGACTTTTGGTTTATGGTCACTCACTTGCCCATAGCATGAGAGCGACTATGACCTAAGAGGTCCAGAATAGGAGTAGGACCCAAGGACAGGCTATCTGAGTGGCTGACTTGTCTTCTGAGGGTTTTGTTGATGATGTTGGATGATTTTGTGTGATGTTCAGTCGATTCCATTTCCTTAAGGTTACCTAGGAGGTCGAATCATATCATTGTGACCTCTCGTCTCATGTTTACCTTAGTTGGCCGGTTGCTTAGGTAGAAATGGGGGGAGGGTGTTATAGAGTGGTATCAGAGTGTGGTTGCGCTCTCCTTGGGTTGTGTGTTGTTCATGCATTCATGATTGGTTGTGTATGTGTTCCTTATCCATGTAGTCCATGTGATTGTTGCACTTGCATGGTGGTTATCATGGTTGTAGTGATGTCGCCATGTGAAGGTTGAAGGTGTTGTCATGGAGTATGTCTTCATGTGTGTATGATTGATTATGAATTTTTATGCACGTCAGTGTTCACATGCTATCAAATGCACGTGAGGTGGTTGTTGTTGTCATGCATGAGGTCATGGTTTGTATAGCTGATATGGTCATGCATTGATGACTTGACTCTAGCTAGAATAGTGTGTATATGGTTTGGTACTCGTGTTATGTCTATATTCAGTTGTTATGCATGTATGGTTTTGGTTATAGTTATGCATGTATAGTAGGTCAAAATGCCTTGTGAATTCATTGTATAGAATTTAGGTCATCATGATGCTATTGGTTGTTATGACACTAATGTGTTGGTTGAGATAGAGCAGGAGATGAAATCATCATAACGAGGTTGCAGCATTAGACTTTGGGGTAAGAGCAGATCGTCATATAGGTCTTGTATGTTTGGCATGCATGTATGTAAGTTAAGGATATTTATATGCATTAGGTTTATGTAGATGCCTTTTGATGTTATGGTTACTTTCATGATCGATGTTATTGATTAGTGTAGTCATATGCACATGAGTAGGATAGTCAAGAATGATAGTAACATTTGGTTGTAAGCATTTCTATTGTTGGTTAGGTTAGATAAATTGATGATTATGTTATATGATATGTTGTTGATGAGTATGTTATAGGTTAAATTGTTGTTGCTATATGACAGTTAGCTTGACGATTAGGTTTTAGGTTGTTGATGAGCATTATATATAGCTTATTGTTATTATGTGCTATTAACTTGATGATTAGGGTTATTTCATTGAGATCTTGATGTTGTAATTCAGATTGGTCATATGCATGATGGTTATGTTCATTGCATTGAAGATCTTGATGTTATATGTATTCTGTTCACATGGTTTGACCTATGCAAATGGTTATGGTTGCGATATTCAAGTATGAGCCAACATATTTGTGATATGGTGTCATACTAATATAGATTGATCGTACATATGTGATTGTTGTGCATGAATGACAAATGATTATGAGCTTACGACGTGAACATGTTAGTTAGTTACTGTTATGGATATCATGATTTATGTTTGAGTTGATATGTTGTGAAGTTGTATTGTGCTAATCTAGATTTATTGTGTAGATAAGATAGCCTCCCCTAATATACACTAAGGTATGAGTTTTCTTATGCCGTATATTTGGTGCTTGGTTGTTTTATTATGACGTCTATTTGATGTTTGAGTGTTTGGTGCCTAGTTGATTTATTTAACATGGTATGTTTGCAAGTGGGTTGAATGTTTGATGAATTTCATAATATGAGTATTTGTTCCAATGATCTTGCTTTAAGATTGTTTTACTAACACATCTGTGTTGAGACAATTGATATGTACTTGTGTGTAAGTAGGTGATAGTTGTAGCATTATGTCTAATGACTATGAGTTGACTATGGATTATGACATAATTTTTAGTCTTGCTACATGTTGATTTCAAACTGATAAATATGATGGTCTTGATATTTGGAACATGTGGTTGACATGTGTGAGAAGTTGCAGGGTGACATGTAAGGTATTAGTGTGACAAGGTAACACTTGATGTGTTTATATAACTAACAATTGGGTGACATGACATGACAGTACATAGTAAGCCTCGATTGCAGCAAGGTAAAAATGGTGAAGGAAAGGAATTGGACAAGAATTCCTTTGGCTATGTTTGGAAACCCTAATTCCAAACGAATGAGTGCCTTGCATATAGGGAATCTTCTTAACCTTGATTTTGTATGACATTATGTGGATATGTGCTACAATCATGAACATGTACTTGACAGGTATATTAGCCAATCTCTAGTTGCAGGTGGATCTATCAAGCGAATTGGAGTCCCTTGAGAGATGGCATGGATGTGTTCAGTTACAAGCAATGTGCTTGGCATGACAAGGCAAGGTAACTAGTGTATTGTTATATTTATTTATGCACTAGTAGTTATGTGTTTATGGAAATATGATGCGGGGGACTGCATGGCAAAGAGAGGTTGTCATGAAATCTTAAAGAAGGCTTAGGTCGAGCTTTCCCTGGGAACCATGGGGATTGAATCATGGTGTTTGTTGTTAGTATTGTGCTTTTGATATTTTTTATTTTCTTGCGCTTGATTTGCATCTTTATTTATATCTAGAGTATGGTCATACTACTTCGTTTGCGAAGTCGTGTTGTAATTGGTTTTCTTCTTGTTGTTGTTTCTGTTTTTTCCTTTTATGTTTTGAGTTTGTGGAATTGGTTAGGAAAGAGGAAAAGTTGATGGAGCTCGGGGAGAGCTATGTGGTACCCAACATGTAATGTAAGACATGGATGAATTTCGGTGTATGAGTAAGCGCAGCAAAAGGTAAGACTATGACAGTCAGTTGGACTGGTTGGGTCCATTGTGGTGAATGGACGGTGGTAGTAAAATCATGAGAAAGGTAACCAAAAAAGGTAAAGCAAATGGATCTGAGGTGCCAGTTTCCTTAGCTATGTTGGGAATGATTGTTCTCAATGTTGTGTATGAATAAAGGAAGTTCTCTTAACCTTGACCTTGATATCTCGTAATTATATTATGATCATGATTATGTTGATGTTTATAAATGTAGGTGTGTATGCATGCCATGTTTGACAAGGTTGTCATGGATCATGATTATTAATGCTAACATTTATATGTATACATTTATGTATGTAGGTCGTTGTCTGACATGGTGATGATTGTTTTATGCTAATGATTATATATGTATATATGTATGTATCTATGTCATTGTCTGACAAGGTTTTCAGGGATCGTTCGTGTGGAGAAATGATTTCTTACGTAGGTGAATGGCATGAAGAGATTCTTGGTTCATGACGAATCAATTGGGAAGAGTAGTCATGACAAATGTACGAGGTAAGTATCATGTCGATATGAATTGATATTGTATTCTTGTATTATGCCTATGTTTATGTTATGAAAGGTAACGTTGAGGGATGCATTAGCAAAATGAAAGTCGTGTGGTCCATGGCATGCTAGGATAAGCATGGATGGCCGAGAGACACTAGAATTAAGGCTACTTGGTAGAGGTAGTATGGTTTTGGATGTGTGGTATTATTGTTCTGCATATGTCATACATATTGTACAAGTTGCATCTATGATGATTGTGCGCTTGCAGTATTGCGCATATGTAGTGTGTGTACATGTTTTTTATGCAATATTATGTACAGGATGTTAGTATAGATAGTGTGGTGTGAATGTTGCATATTCAATGTTGGGTATAGATGGTGCTATGTACATGTTGGATATACAGTGTTGTGTACATATTGTATTGTGTGCATGATGGATATGCAGTGTTGTATGCATATGGTGCTCTGCAAGTGTTGGATATGTGGTGTTGTGTACAAATGATGTTATGTGCATGTTGGATATGTAGTTTTATGTACATGTGGTGCTATGTACATATGGTGTGGTGTGCATGATTGTACAAGTGGTGTTGTGTGCATGTGTTTCTATGTACATGTAGTACAAGTGGCCTTGTGTGCAAGTGGTGTTGTGTACATGTCGTGCATGTGGCATTGTGTACATGTTGTGTCGCGTACATGTCATGCATGTGGTACTATGTACATGTGGTATTATGTATAGGTTGCACAAGTGGTGTAGTGTACATGTGGCATTCTATACACATTGTGCAGGTGGTGCCATGTACATGTGAGGGCATGTGGTACTAGATATGTGCATTGTGTACGTGCATGTAATGTGTGGTGTTGTGCATCGGGTCTAGATGTATTTTGTTGTGTTGTACGCCATGTGTAGGTGTATGTATTGTGTTATGAACTAGATGTAGGTATATGTATTGTATTGTATACAATCGGTGTAGGTGTATGTGTTGTATGTCAGGTGTAGGTGCATGTATTTCATGGAGTTGTATGTCATGTGTGGTCATACATGTGTGATGCACACTATGTATATGTTCAACTGGTTGAGGAGAAGGCACTGGGTATTTGTCAGGTGTGGAAATCAATTCAGTGTGCGTACGAAATAAGAACAAAGGCAGAAGTAAGGATCGATGAAGGATAAGTATCGGTATGGTATTTCAGTTTTACTATGCATATGATTTATGATTCTGGTCTATGACGATTACATGTGATCTATGATTTTGGTTTATGATGGTTACATGTGATTAAATATGATTTTGATCTATGATGGTAATGTTTTGAGCTAACCTGATGTGATGTTTTATACATGATGCTAGTTTAACATGTCGTGACAAGAAATAAACAGGATTGCAAGTGTACCTTATTGACAAGCTATCAATGAGGTATGATGTGAATTTATTTCAATTTATTTTAAATCTAATGGAAGTTATGTGCTTGGTACAGGAATGCATGAGCATGCCCAGTTGGGTGGTTGAAATCGACTACAAGAATTGATAGCAACAATGAAAGAAATTGGAACATGCAGCAGTATGCTAGTAAAGCATTTAGGAACGGGGCCATTGTGGGACAATGGTACCCAGTAATTTCCATTGATTGCCATGAGCATGCTATGACCAGTATGATGGTTTTGAGGCAGGTATATGCCTTGGTTTTCGTATCTTCCGATGCAAGGAAGCCTTGCCAAGGGATTGACTGCCCGGGATGGGGGTGCCAACAAAACTTGGAAGATGAGTGACTCCACAGAAGAGGTGACCAGATTCTCGAGGGACTATGTAGCAGAGAAGGGAAGTTTGCGGATGGATTTGCTTTGGTCATTAACATTACCAGATGGAATCAGTTGCACATTGTGAGTGCGCCCTGGAACAATGATCTCGTAACTGTTCACTGAGAGGACAAGTGGTGCAAGATTATAGCGCTAGATATTGGATGCAAGTCTGAATTTGCAGTCGATTTTCGACTTCCTGGGAAGCAGGTGAATCCTGGTACTACTTTGAGGGTGGAGGTGTGAGCCTTTGGATTCCCTTTTTGATTGACACGGACAGCGTATATTTTTATTTGTTGGTTGAGAAAATGTGTATATGTGTATATTATTGTAAATATTGTATCGACGTGGATTTATAAAACTCCATAGACAGTATGGTCATTTGTTGGTTGAAGCAAATGTGTATGTGTATATGTGGATTGTAAATATCGTAATGAGTTGTGTTATAAAGCTCCAGTAAATGGTATGTTTTTCATGTTTTAGTAGGTGGTCATTATAAATACTTCAACAAGTTGTGTTATAAAGCTCCATGGGTAGTATGTTTTGTTTTCAATAGTCTTGTTGCTTATATGTGTAATTAAACACCAAGGATGGTGTTCCCCCAAGGGGAAGGGTTCTGTAACAGCCTTGGTGAAAATTCCATGTAAAAATATATAAGGCCAATGTGATGGGACACATATTCCAAGTTGAATGGTGGGGGAACATCCTAATAGGTGTTGATTAGGTTTATTATGGCTAAGGCTTTGGAAAGACATGAGGCATTAATTGGAATTGTATTTATGAAAATAATGGAAATTAGGAGAAAAATAAGGTGAAAGGTCATAGGTTGCATGTGAGGAGGAAATTGAAGGAAAATAATGGAAAATGAATAAAATAGAGGCCTCATTAATAAAAAGGCTTATGAGGATCAGTGGGTAGGACTTGGTCAGTGCAGTTTTGGAGCTCTCTCATTATTATCTCTCTCTTTCATACTCTTGGATACTTAGAGTTTTCTTGGAGCACTCTTGGAGGGTGTGTCATATTTGGATTCTTGGAGCAAGAAGGCAAAGGAAGAGAAGGAAATCGTAAGAGCTCATCAGTATCGACAACTACATCATATTTTCTTGCAGTTACTGAGTTGCATGTATGATTTCTTCACTAGTTTTGGCATGCATGACACATGCATGTGATTTCTTGGTCATGATCTATCACTGGCATGGAGGATTGCTTGGATTGATAGTGGATTTTCTTAGCCTTGCCATTTCATGGATAGCCATGGTGTTTTGGGTTCATTTGTTTGTTTTCTAGTTGGCTCTCATGTTTCCTTAGCTTGGGTTGAGCTATTAGTTCTTGGAATCCTTGGTTGAACAAACGCTCTGGAAGCCCTGTAACGTCTTGGGTTGAGTTACTAGCGTTGGAAGCCCTAGTTGGACAAACGCTCTGGAAGCCCTGTAACAACTTAGATTGAGTTACTAGTCTTGGAAGCCTTGGTTGAACAAACTCTTTGGAAGCCCTTGGTGGGTTGACTTACTAGTCCTGGAAACCCTGGTTGGACAAATGCTTTGGAAGCCTGGTAAAATATGTGGGTTGAGTTATTAGTCCTAGAAGCCTTGGTTGGACAAATGCTCTGGAGCTCGGTGGGTTGAGTTACTAATCCTGGGAGTTTGGTTGGAACAAATTCTCTAGAGCCCTGGATGGCTTGGATAGAGACCAATATGATGATGGTTTTGTGATGTCTGACCATGAGGTAGAATCATTGTTTGATGAGTTGAGGTGGATGGCCTCTAGAATCCCTGGATGAGTTTTGATTGATGTGTTCTATGGGATCCCACATTCATGCTTGGAATATGGCACGAGGGTGAATGGCTAAAGACAGATTTGGCTCAACCATTCTACGGTCAGGTGGAACATTGAAGTCCCATCCCGGGTTTGAATTTTGCATCACTAATGAAAGTTTATTTCTCCTTGTATTTCTGTGAGTATTATGATGGGTTACATGTGGTTTATATGGCTATGATTTCATTGATATTTTTGTCCCTATTATGCTGGTTATATGTATATTTTATGGCAGAAGCTATGTATGTCTCTCAGCATGTTTTCACTTGTATGTGAATGGATAATGTGTCTATGACCTAATAGATGAATATGCAGAAAATGACATAAGGAATCAATGGTTCATAGCGATTCTTAGATAAGTATGAGATTCCTATACTTAACTATGTTGTTTACACCTATAGGTTACATGTTTACAATATGTTTGATGAAATGAATGTAATGGCTAGTAGGGGTTTGGCTAAGTCTTGATCATCTTAGTGCTTTTACATCATTGTTTCCCTGTAATTTTCCTAATTCTAAGCATTCATTCCATTCTGGGCTCTGGGCCTAAAAAAGTGGCTTAAATCATGGGTTCCCTGGCATAGAACTGGGAATTTTTGTCCACAGTCATTGGTAGATAGGCCTATGAGAGCGACTTTTGGTTTCTAGTCGCTCCCTTTCCCATAGCATGAGAGCAACTATGGCCTAAGAGGTCCATAACAACAATAGGACTCAGGGACAGGATGTCTTAGTGGCTGACTTGCCTTCTGAGGGTTCTGTTGATTATGTTGGATGACTGTGTGTGATTTTCTATCGATTCCATTTCCTTAAGGTTACCTAGGAGGTCGAACCATATCATAGTGGCCTATCATCGCATGTTTACCCTGACTAGCTAGTTGCTTGGGTAGATGTGGGAGGAGGATGTTACATCTAATGTAATCCTCACATCCTCCTCATCATCAAAACAATCATCAAAACCATCCTCTATATCATCACCATCACCATCAACCTTAAGTAATCATGCCTCATTATTACCATCCCATCTATTACATGAGATTCTAATGATAAATTCAAAACCTTATTTATTCTTATTTGTTAAAATATCCATAATCTTTGCATTCTACAACCAAATAGACTCCACACGGTCTAATATCTAGTGTACCTTAATGCTCTTCTATTTGTCCTCCACATAAATATATGTCATCCTCAAATATGCATCCATGTTGGCTCTCATTGTTCACACTACCACTGGATCCTATCTTGATACTCTCCATATGAGGAACTGGTATAGCTCTCTCTCCAATCAAGAATTCTTGCCCCAATACAACATCATAATCATCCAGCTATATAATAGTGAATTCAAGCTTCCCCTTCCAACCTCCTATCTATATGGGAACATCTTTGATTGTTCTAAGTACTATCCTATTTTAACGCCCCCCTCCCACATCTACCCAAGTAACCAACCAACCAGGGTAAACATGTGAGAAGCAATTACTATGATATGATTCAACCCCCTATGTGTTAGTTAAGGAATTGTAACTGATGGAAATACACCATAAATACCTTCCACATCAACAACAAAACTTCCAAAAGCCATCCTAACCACTCAGGTAACCAACCCTTAGGTTCCAATCAATTTTTAGACCATTAAACCCCTGAACGCTCCCTTGATATGGGAAAGCATGCATATAGTAGGCTCCAAACACTCTCGCATCATGGGTATGCATGCATCCAGGTATTTTTCTGCCCAGTGTTGTGCCTACATCTCCAAGATATGAGCCACTTTTTCAGGCCTGGAGCCCAGGTCACTACCCAAAACTCAATGACACTTTCAGAACTGAAAGATAACAACGAAATAAGGAAACAAATTCAATTAATTGAACAAGGACTTGACTAGACCCCTACTAGCCATGACAAGCATTTCATCAAACATGTCACAAATATGTAATCTACATGTTTAAACAATAGATTTGAGCATAGGGGTCTCATACTCATATGAGAATCACTAAGAAGCATTGATGCCACAACACATTAACTGTAGTTCCATCCATTAGGCCATAGATACATTGTTCATTCATTTACAAGTAAAAACATGATGAGAGTCATACATAGCCATTGCCATAATACATGCTCATAACCAACATAATAGAAATAGAAATACCAAAGAAACAAACAACCATATAATCCACATATAAACTATTCCAATGCTCATGAAATAAAAGGGAGAAAAAACCTCATATTAACGATGTAAAAGCCAACTAGTTGTGGGACTTCCATGAACCACCCGACCATAGACATGGTTGAGCCAGATATCTCTTTAGTCAGTCACTCCCGTGCCATATTCCAAGCATGAATATGGGATCTCATAAAACATATAAATCAAAACAATCTAGGGCTTCTAGAGGTCTAACCACCTCAACACATCAAACAATGATTCCACCTCATGATTGGACATCATAACCATCGCCAAATTGATCTCTACCCAAGCTTTCCAGGGCTCCAAAGCGTTTGTTCCAACCAATGCTTCTAGGACTAGTAATTCAACCCACTACTTATACAAGGCTCTAGAGCATTTGTCCAACCAAGGCTCCAGGACTAGTAACTCAATTCACCAAGGGCTCTAGAGCGTTTGTCCAACCAAGGCTCCAAGACGAGTAACTCAACCCAAGTTTTTAGAGGGCTCCATAGCATTTTTCCAAACAAGGCTCCAGGAACTAGTAACTCAACCCAAGATAAAGGAAACATGAGAACCAACCAAAAAAAAAAAAAAAACCCACACCATGGCTATCCAGGAAATGGAAAGGGTAGGAAAACCCACTGTCAATCCAGGCAATCCTCCATGCCAATGATATATCATGACCAATAAATCACATGCATATTCCATGTATGCCAAAACTAGTGAGGAAAACATACATGCAACTCAGTACCTACAAGCAAAACCCATTGTAGTTGTTGATCCTGATGTCCTCTTACGCTTTCTTGCTCCAAAACTCCATGTATGCCACACTCTCCAAGAGTGCTCCAAGAACTCTCTAAGTGTCCAATAGTATGAGAGAGAGAGAGAATAGAAAAGAGCTCCACCAAAAACCTATCAAGAAAAGCTTGAGCCAAAGCTTGCCAACTGATCTTCATAAGCCTTTTTATCAATGAGACCTCTATTGTCTTCAATTTCCATTATTTTCCTTCAATTTCCTCCTCACATGCAACCTGTAACCTTTTACCTTCCTTTTCTAATAATTTCCTTTATTTTCATAAATAAAATGCCAATAAATGCCTCATGCATTTCCAAAGCCTTTGTCATTTCCTTTACCATTTTCCTTAGCCATAATAAACCGAATGAACACCCACTAGGATGTTTTTCCCACCATTTAGTGTGGAATACGTGTCCCATGAATGTGGTCTTATATTTTTATATTTACATGGATTTTTAACCAAGTTTGTTACAGAACCCTCCCCCTTGGAGGCACACCATCATTGGTGTTCAATGACACCTATAACCAACAAGACTGCTGAAAACAAAACATACTTCCCATGGAGCTTTATAACATAGCTGGTTGCAGTATTTACAATGACCATCTGCTAAAACATGACAAACATACCATTTATTGGAGATCTATAACACAACTCATTACAGTATTTACAATAATAACCACATATACATCCATACACATTTGATTCACCCAACATATAATCATATTGTCTATGGATATTTATAAATCCATCTCAATACAATATTTACAATAATACACACATATACACATATGCACATTTTCTTAACCAACAAATAAAATGATATGATGCCTGCATCTGCAACAAGGGAATCCAGAGATTCACACCTTCACTCTCAAAGTAATACCAGGATTCACCTCCTTCCCAGGAAATCTAGAATCCAATGTAAGGTCAAATCTTCATCCAATGTCCAATGTTATAATCCTGCGCCACTTGTCCTTTTAGTGAATAGTTACCAACTCATTGTTCCAGGGCACATTTATAATGTGCATTTGATTCCATATGGCAATGTTAATGACCAAAACAAATATATCCCTGAGCTTCCCTTCTCTGCTACACAGTCCCTCAGGCAATCCTGTCACCCCCTCTCGTGCAGTCACACATCTTCCAAGTTCCATTGGTACCCCCATCTCGGCCAATCCATCCCTTGGCAAGGTTTCTTCGCATCGTAAGGTCCAAAAACCAAGGCATATCCCTGTATTAAAACCATCATACAGGTCATTACATGCTCATGGAAATCAATAGACAATATTAGGTACTAGTGTCCCACAATGGCCCTGCTCCTAAATGCTTTACCAGCATGTTATTGCATGTTCCAATTCCTTTTGTTGTTGTTGTTAATGCTTGACGTCAGTTTCGACCACCCAACTAGGTATTTCATGCTTTCCTGTTTGAAGCACACAATTTCCATTAGATTCAAAATAAATTGAAATAATTTCAAATCATTCCTCATTGGTGACCCATCATCAAGGCACACTTGTAATTCTATTTACTTCCTGTTACAAGTCAAACTAACATCTTTGACCAAATCATCATGTGTAAACATATCACATCAAGTTAGCTCAAAACACAACCATCATGGATCAAAATCATAAATCACATGTAATCATCATAAGCCAAAATCATAGATCACATGTAATCATCATAGACCATAATCATAAATGACATGCATAATAAAACTAAAATAAAATATTGATATTTATCCTTTAATCAATAATTAACTTCTACCTTTTTCCTTATTCTATACGCACATCGGATCAGTTTCCACATCTGAAAAACACCCAATGGCTTCTCCTCAACCACATGCACATACACATAGTTTGCACCACACACATACAACACCACGCAATACATACCCTTACACTTGACATACCACACATATACCTACACCCAGAGTACAACACAACACGATACATACTCCTACATCTGGTGTACACCACAACACCATACGTGTACTACACAGAGTACAACACAATGAGTACACACGTCACAATACCACAACTACACAATGAACATACATAGTATCGCATGCCCGCAACACAACATGTATGACATGCACGCAGTACCATATGTACAATATGTACACAACATCACTTTTATAAAGCACTACCTACACAATGTGAGCACAACATCACATGTACAGGACACCATCTACACAATGTGTACACAACGCCACATGCATACAATATCACTTGTATAATCATGCACACAACACCACATGTACAACATGCACGCAACACCACATGTACATAGCGCTGCATATCCAACATGTACATAGCATCATATGTACACAGTACTGCATATCCAATATGTGCACAACACCATATGCACGCAATGCCACATATCCATCATGCACACAGTACCATATGTACACAACACTGCATATCCAACATGTACGTGGTACCATCTATACCCAGCACTGCATATGAAATATTCACACAACACTATCTGTAGCACCCTTTACATAACATTGCATAAATAACATGTACACACACTATATATATACACAACACCGCATGCATACATCACAGATGCAACATGTACAACATATACAACATATGCACAACAGTAGCACTACACATCGAAAACCACATTGTCTCTACCAAGCAACCTTGCTTCCAGTGTCTCTTTGCCATCCATGCTTATCTTAGCATGTCGCAAAGCACATTGTTTTCATTTCGCTAATGTATATCTTAGATTAGCCTGTCCATAACATAAATATAGCCATAATATAATCACATAATATCAATTCATATCGACATGATACTTACCTCATATATTTTTCATGACTACTCTCCCCACTTGATTCCCCATAAGACGAGGAACCTTGTCATGTCATTCACCTGCATAAGCAATCATTCCTCCACAAGAATGATTCCTAACGACCCTGTTATACAACAACACACATACATATACACATATAAACATTAGCATAAAAACAATCATGATCCATGATGACCTTGTCAGACATGACATACATACATACATGTATACATATATAGACATCAACATAATCATGATCACAACATACTTACTAGATATCGTAAGGTCAAGGTTAAGAGAACTCCCTTTATCTGTGCACAACATTGAGAATAATTGTTCCCAACATAGCCAAGGAATCAGATGCCTCAAATCCATTCACCTCACCTTTCCTATTACCTTTCTCATGATTGTACTGTCATTGTCCATTTACACCAATGGACCAAACCAATCCAACCGATTGTTATATTCTTACCTTCAAACTCCCCTACTCATGCACCAAGCTTCCTTCGGGTCTTACATTACCTGCTAGATTTCATTCAACTCTCCCTAAGCTCCATTAAATTTCCTCTTTCCCAACCAATTCCTAAGACCCTCAATACATAAAGGCAAGAAAGAAAAACACAGAAAACCATGAAAACCAATAACAATATGACATCGCGAACAAAGTGGTATGGCCATACGCTAGACATAAACAAACCTGCAAATCAAGTGCAAACAAATAAAAAATAATCGAAATCACAAGACTCTTCAACATACACTATGACTCACTCCCCATTGTTCCCGTTTCTGCCAAAGGAAAGCTCAACCTGAGCCTTCTTCATAATTTCATGGCAGTCTCTTTCCCATGCAATCCCCTACATCATCTTGCCATAAACACATAGTTGTCAATGCATAAATAAACATAACAATACACCAGTTACCTTACCTTGTTGTGCCAAGCACGTTGCTTGCAACTAAACACATTCACGCCATCTCTCAAGGGACTCCAATCCTTTGACTAATCTAGTCATAACTAGAACCAGTTGTTATACATGTCAAATACATATTTATGAATATAACACATATCCTCGTAATGTCAAACAAATTCAAGGTTAAGAAGACTTCCTGTATGCAAATCACTCATTCGTTTGGAATTGCAGTTTTCTAACATAACCAGAGGAATTTTCACCCAATTCCTTTCTTTTACATTTTCTTTGTTTCAATTGAGTCTTAATATATACTATCATATCACTCAAATGTTAGTTATATGAACACATCAACTATTACCTTGTTTAGCTAATACCAAGCAAGTTTCCCTGTAACTGCTCACACATGTCAGTCTCACGTTCCAAAGATCAAGACATCATATCTATCAACCTAAAATCAACCTTTACCAAGTCTAACAACCATGTCATAATCAACAATTAACTCACATTCATCAGTCATAATACTTAATGCTACAACTATCACCTACTTACACTCAAGCACACATCAACTGTCTCAACAAATATGTATTAGTACAACCATCTTAAAACAAGATCATTTCAGCAAGAAATCTTATAGACACATACTCATATCATTTAAGTAATCAAACATTCATACAACAAATAAATGACATAGTAGACACCAAACACTAAAACACCAAATAAACAACATAGTCAAACATTCAAACACCAAATAGACGACATAAAAAAACTCATACCTTAATGTATCTCAGGGGAGGCTATCTTGTCTGCACAATCAATCTAGATTAGCACAATATAACTTCACAACATATCATCTCAAACATAAATAAGGTCATGATATCCATAATAGTCACTAGCTAACATGTTCACATCATAAACTCATAAACAATTATCATTCATACATAATAATCACATCTGCACAGTTGGTCTAGATTAGTACAACACAATGTCACAAATAAGTCGACACATACATGAATGTCGTAACCATAACCATATGCATAGGTCAATCCAATTTAGCATGATACATATAAAATCAAGATATTAATGCTAGAACCCTAATCATCAAGTTAACTAACATATAACATGTTCATCAACAACATATAACCTAATCATCAAGCTAACTATCATATAATAATAACAACAGAGTTGCTACAGTTAACTACGAGTAACAATTTTGAGAGGAATAAATTGGGACGAAAGGAGGATGGGTTCCGAGATCTATTCCGCAACTGTGGAGATTGAGGCGAATGAGCGCCCCCTGGAATCATCTTCATCTCTTTTGGAAGTAAACCCCAAGTGGCCATGCGTGGCTCATGACACCGATGGCAACTGTTTTGAAGATTTCTTTGCTCTACTGAAACGAATCGAGGCCACCGAGAGGCACTACTAGAGGAGACGTGAGGCAAATTAGAGAGAGCTTGATGCAAAATGCGTCGAGGCAAGGAAGGCTGGTGATGTGAAGTCTCAGATGTCGTGGTGGAATTCATTCAAGTGGGAGGAATTTTCAGCGCATAGGAATGGAACCTGGGACATCGATGCCAAGGCCCGCACCGAAAACTGGAAGGGGACAGAGCGAGAGTAGGAGCGAGGCTCATCGAAGGCAAGGATAGACAGAGAAAGAAGCTTGGAGCTGATTTTACCGGAAAGAAAGGTGATGGAAAGTGTTATAGACATATTTGGGCACTGCAACCCCAATCACATATGTCCATAAACCAAGGACTTCTAAGTCCCTAAAAAGGTTGTTTCCCACCCTAAAGGAACAAGGTTAGCTGATTACATCATCTCCCAGAAGTTCTCCACAGAAAACTACTCAGAACTGGTCAAAACTGGACCACACAGACTACTCAATGCTAAGGGTGCGATGCATCTCACCTGCCACATGAAAAAAGTGTGATGCATACTGAAGAGCCCTTTTGTAGGGTGCGATGGGCGAGAGTAGACAAATGGCAGAGACAGTTTGCAAGGTGGATGATCATGGAATCTTCCAGAAACTTCTATTGTGACACTTGCCTCTCTGAATTCGCCTAGGGATGAGGAAGAGATCATGAATCTCCAAGTGGAACCAAGAACTATCAGAGAGAGGACACTAATCAAAATCCCAGAAGTTGACTCACGCCCCTGCAAACATTTATATATGGATCCCTCATTCGAGAGATCTAGAGGCTGGAATTTTGTATCTTGTAAGGAAGTGTTGTTTGTTTCCTGGTGGAACATCATAGTGTTGGGTGATCTAAGCTTTTCATGAGGTGAAGAAGGGCTTTCATGCTGGGAGACACTGGGTCAGATGAATGGGTTGTAATCCTCTCTTCTACTCTTTCTATCAATAAAGCTATTCAAGTTTTTCTCCACACTCTTGTATGTTTGATGATATATGCATTTGTGTGGTCAATATATATATGGTCCTATGTTGTTTATGATTGTAGATCTCTGTACTTTGAAGGTATTATGCTGCTTTGACTTTACAGGTGCTCTTTGAAGTGGGGTAAGCAAGGAAGGAGCGGCAAAGGTCTGTCAGAGGGGAGAAGGAACAAGCAAGGAACCAAGCGAAAGATCGAGGTTAGTATTCTTTACTCCTATCCTATCTACTTCTCATAAAGGAAAACGAAAGTAACTTTAATTTGTTTGTTTCTAAGATAGCTACCCATCTTAGTGGGACTAGTAGCTCTGAATGGACACTAGATTTCCCGATAACAACAAGTGTGACTGCTAGGGTTTCACACTCAGGCATCGGTGCGGGAGTGGGGGCAAGGAACAGGCTTAGGGCCAAAGGGAAAGAGGATCACAGGTATGCTGAGGCTGAACCCTAGTGATTTTTACCCTCTAGATGGGCATATGAACTACTGTCTATGATGGGTCGACGGCAAACACTCTGGATAGTAGTATACCAGACACATCTTGAGGCAAGTGTACAGGAATTCGTGGTGAACACTCTGATAAGAGGCAACAATGCAAATGAGCTATGGATCTGGAAGAATGGTCCTCAGCAATGTGGGATGGTGGCGGTAGAGTGGGCTTATGCGGATCTCTCGCTCCATTGCAGTTTGCAACTGCGTGATCACAGCAGATCTAAAATGATTGGAGTGTATGAGATCAGAAACCCTCTTTTTTGCCCAGATCCTTTGTTTCATTGGCCTGCCAGCTGCGGAATGGTGGAAAAGGTTTCTATTCAAGCAAGCCTGCACACTATTATAGATGGGGGTTTACATTCTGCGGCACTGGGATCTCCATTGAATGAAACAGAGCACCTGATGAATGTCGCGATCATGGGGTTTGCTCTTGTCTTGCATCCACAAAATGGTATGCAAAATAGAGTACTTGGAGTAGCACGACAACACAAATCTGAGGCGGACATTGATTCACCACATTTGGTAAACTTTCATAGATTTCAAGTTATTATTAAAACCCCACTGGGGTCATCTTTTCTGCTTTGGGTTCTCGCAACTGATAATATATTGCACCTGAAACATATCATCTCCCAACATAGTGGATATCTTGCCAAATTACAACTTTTGATATTTGGGGGCAGAGCACTACAGGACTCTAGACTCCTAAAGGACTAGAACATTATGCCAGTGTCCACCATAACACTCAACCTGAGGCTGTAAGGTGGAGCTGCGGCCTCCAGTAAAGCAAAATATACAGGAGGAGGAATTGGAAGTAGTACAACAAAACACAACAGAAGCACAAAAATTGAGTACTTTCTTTCAAAAATATTCCACAAGGAAAAACCACACCTACAGCAACAGCAAAGCAAGTTGGAACCGAACCCAGTTCATATATTGTGGAACAACTGAATGACATTCCAGAATTAAACATAGATATACCAAAAATAGATATCCACTGTAACACCTTTGAATCACAAGCCATAATCTGTCGATTCAACTGTTTTTGGCCAAAACCTACTGAGCTTTTACATTGGATTTTCACAAACTAGACTTTACATTGTGAAATTCATCTATGCTAAAAGGGTTTTTCATTGTCAAATTCCTTTCAACTGAGGCAAGGGACATTATACTATAGGAAGGACGATGGTTATGGGGATCCACTAGCCTTTTCATCACACCTTGGTTTCCGGATTATGATGCTAATACTATGGTTGTTTCAAGGATGCTAGTCTGGGTTCGGTTGCATAATCTACCACTACATTTTTGGGATCAACAAGTCCTAGCAGGCATCGACAACTCCATTGGACGATATATCAAAATGGACACACAAAGACTGGAGGAAAGAGTATATATTTTCGCTCATATTTGTGTGGAATTAGATCTTAGCAAAGCACTGTCGAATCGCATGTTGCTGAAACACCAACAACGGTGATGGACACAAATACTGGACTATGAAAAAATAACATTTAGATGCAGAATTTGTAGGAAAACATGACATCTACAAAACACATGCCTGGAAGCTAAAAAAGAGACACAAAGAAGAAAGAAAACAGGGAAACAACCCAAGGGTTGGCAATTCCCCCCCCCCCCGACTCTGATGAGGAGGAGGAAGTAGTTGTGGAAGACCCCAATGAGAATAACCAGGCAGACAAAGAACTAGAAGCACACGAGAAAATTCCACAAGATCCTATGGAATCACAGCTGGAAAAGATGCCTGAGGCAAAGGAATTTAGTGGAGCAAAACGACTACATACACCAGACAATTCAGATTCGGATAAGGACAATCCCCAACCTGATGTGCTCAACTCACTTGCACTCGTATCTTCGATGCTGACTCAAGGGGAGTGGCACAAGGTTGAAAAGAAAAAGGGGAGAAAAGCATGACTCTCCCCTTCATGGACATTAGTATGCTTATTTGTACGTTAGCTTGTTTTCTTTCATGAACCTTTGATCAACAGTCTTTTGATTGACTGATGTAATGCATTTCAACATCTGCAAAATGTAATTTTGTTTTCATTAATAAAATTACGATTTTTCCTTTAGAAAAAAAATCATATAATAACAACAAGTTAACATATAACATACTCATCAACAACATATAACATAATCATAAACTAATCTAACATAAAACGACAATAGCAATGCATACAACCACAGGTTGCTATCGTCCATTACTATCCGACTCATGTGCATATAACTACACTAATCAACTAGAATCTATCATGTATGTAACCATAACAACAATAAAATGACAAGTATATACGTAACCATATTTCTTATAACAACCATAACCACATACAAGCATTCCCACCATACAAACTTGTATGACGATCTTCTCTTACCTCAAAGTCTAGTGTTGCAACTTCACTTTAATGATATGCATCTCTTGCTCTATGCCAGCCAACACATTAGCATCATGATGACCTAAAATTCATATAATGACCTCACAATGCATGTTTGACTTACTATACATGCATAACTATAACTATGACAATGCATGCATAATAACATATGGACATTGACATGCATTCATGACTAAAGCATCCCAACAACAACACCATCAACATTCACATGGAGACATCACTACAACCATGAACAACACCATGAAAATGCAACAAGCACATGGACTACAAGTATAAGGAACACATATGAAACTGACATGAATGCATGATTAACACATTTCCCATCTAGTCCGAGGGGTGAACCATGCTCTGATACCACTTTGTAATGCCCTCCTCCCACATCTACCCAAGTAACTGGCCAACCGGGGTAAACATGTGACGAGAAGTTACTATGATATGATTTGACTCCCTATGTGTCAGTTAAGGAAGTGGAACTGACAGAAACACACTGTACAGACCTTCCACATCAACAACGGAACTCCCAGGAGCCATCCCAACCACTCAGGTAACCAGCCCTTGGGTACCACTAATTTTTTAGACCATTAAACCCCATACACTCCCTTGATATGGGCAAGCATGCATCTAGGAGGCTCCATACTCTCCCACAGCATGGATATGCATGCATCCAAGGACTTTTCTGCCTAGTGTTGTGCCTGCGTCTCCAGGATTTGAGCCACTTTTTCAAACCCAGAGCCCAGGTCACTTCCCAAAACTCATTGACACTTTCAGAACCAAAAGATGACAACATAATAAGGAAACAAATGCAATTACTTGAACAAGGACTTGATTGGACCCCTACTAGTCATGACATGCATTTCATCAAACATGTCACAAATATGTAATCTATAGGTTTAAACAACATATTTTAGCATAGGGGTCTCATACTCATCTGAGAATCGCTAACAAGCATTGATGCCTCAACACATTAGCTGCAATTCCATCCATTAGGCCATAGATATATTGTTCATTCATTTACAAATAAAAACGTGATGAGATCCATACATAGCCAATGTCATAATACATGCTCATAACCAACATAATAGCAACATAAATACCAAGGAAACAACAACCATATAATCCACATATAAAGCAATACAATACTCATGAAATAACAAGGAGAAATGACTCATATTAATGATGCAAAGGCCAACCAGTTGTGGGACTTCCATGAACCAATCAACCATAGACATGGTTGAGCCAAATCTCTCTTCAACGAGTCACCCCCGTGCCATATTCCAAGCATGAATGTGGGATCTCATAAAACAAATCAATCAAAACAATCCAGGGCTTCCAGAGGCAAAACCATCTCAACCCATTAAATAGTGATTCCACCTCACAGTCGGACATCACAACCATCACTAGATTAGTCTCTATCCAATTTTTCCAGGGCTCTAGAGCATTTGTTCCAACCAAGGCTTCCAAGACTAGTAACTCAACCCACAAGTTATATAGGGCTCCAAAGTGTTTGTCCAACCAAGGCTCCAGGAATAGTAACTCAACCCACGAAGGGCTCTAGAGAATTTGTCTAACGAAGGCTCCAAGACTAGTAACTCAACCCAATTTGTTACAGGGCTCCAGGGAATTTGTCCAACCAAGGCTGTAGGAACTAGTAACGCAACCCAAGCTAAAGGAAACATGAGAACCAACCACAAAAAAAAACCACAACACCATCAATCCACTGCCAATCTAGCAATCCTCCATGCCGATGACAGATCATGACCAATAAACAACATGCATATGCCATGCATGCCAAAAATAGTGAGGAAAACATGCATGGAACTTGGTACCTACAAGAAAAACCCGTTGAAGTTGCTCATCCCGATGTCCTCTTACGCTTTCTTGCTCTTCCTTTGCCTTCTTGCTCCCATTAGGGGAATTTTGAGGTCTAAAATGGGCCTCCTAAGAAAAATGTACAACAAAAATAAACTTTATAAGGACCAATACGATTCAAGATGACGATGTCAACCATGAGGGATGATTCACCATTTTTGGAGTAAAAAAGTAAAAAGATCAAAAAATAATAAAATAATAAAACTATTTTTTCAACTCGTATTTTCAACTTATCTCCATAAGGTTTTACTCAAATTTCGAGTGGGAATACTTGTTGGATGCAAAATAAAATTTCTCATCCAAGGAGTACCCATGTTGCATACCTCTGATGGACTCTGAAACATGCAAAATGAGAAATACATGAGAAAACGTGATTGCAATCATGTTTTTCATGTATTTCTCATTTTACGTGTAGAAGGGTTCATCAAAAGTATGGAACATGGGTACTCCTTGGATGAGGAATCAAATTCTAATCCAATGAGTGTTGTCGATCGAAATTTGAGTAAACCCATAGGGAGATAAGTTCAAAATACGAGTTGAAAAAATAGTTTTTCCTTTCTTCCCTGTAAAATTTGATGATGTAATTTAATATTATTTTATTATGTCCACTATTGTTTTATAATTTCCTTAAGGGGCCCATTTTAGACGTCAAAATTCTCCTAATTTAAAACACCAAGTACACTACACTCTCCAAGAGTGCTCCAAGAAAACTCCAAGTGTCCAAGAGTATAAGAGAGAGACAAAGAGAATAGAAGAGAGCTCCACCAAAAACATGTCAAGAAAAGCTTGAGCCAAACCTTGCCATCTGATCCTCAAAATCCTTTTTATCAACGAGGCCTCTATTTTCTTCAATTTTCATTATTTTCCTTTAATTTCCTCCTCACATGCAACCTGTGACCTTTCACCTTCATTTTCTCCTAACTTCCTTTATTTTCATAAATAAAATGCCAATAAATGCCTCATGCCTTTCCAAAGCCTTTGTCATTTCCTTTTCCATTTTCCTTAGCAATAATAAACCGAATGAACAGCCACTAGGATGTTTTGCCCACCATTCAGCTTGGAATACATGTCCCATGACCGTGGTCTTATATTTTTATATTTACATGGATTTTTAACTAGGGTTCTCGCACCTATGCTCAAAGTTTACTAATTTGAAGAACATGTGAGTTGGTATGCCCTGCAAACCCATATTTCTCACCACCTCCTCCCTCATAAAGTTGTGAGTCACACCACTATCTACCATAACATTCCACTAACTCCCACCAATGTCCACACTCACGTAGTTTAGTGAGCTCCTACTCAGGTCATGTTTTGGAATAGCCTTCTTAGCAGAGGCTTCCCAAAAAAGTTGCATCACTCCCAGAGATGGTTTCTCATCTTGCTCCATAGCAGTTAACTTTTGCTGCAATGGACAATTCTTCACCATTTGATCCTTTGCACAGATCC
Organism: Pinus taeda; assembly: GCA_000404065.3. Lineage (NCBI taxonomy): Eukaryota > Viridiplantae > Streptophyta > Pinopsida > Pinales > Pinaceae > Pinus > Pinus taeda. The sequence continues at coordinate 258,128 of APFE030325505.1, forward strand.
AACATGAAAGAGGCTTCTCCTTTTTCCCTTTACTTCTCTACTTTCACCCATCTTCTTTTGAAGATTCCCCCTTCCCTTTGTCATCCTTCTTCTTGCCCTTTCCATTGTCTTGCTCTCATCCTTTTGTCTTCCCATCATTCTGGAAATCCAAAAGCTTATATGTTGCAGTGATAGTTGCTGAAAGAGACTGCACATTCTATCTTCTTAGCTCAACTTATGCCCATGGCTCCTATCCAACCATAGAACTGAATAATCAATCCTCCTCTAGCATATCCTTAATCTCTGACATAAGCTCTAAAAATTCTTTGATGTAGGCATGGATGTCTCCTATATGTTTTAGACTCCTCAACTTGTTCCTTACAACCCAAGATTGATTTATTGTTCTAAACTACACATATAAAGCTTCCTTCATTTCTACACACATAGTGATATGGTTAGTAATGTAACCAATTGTTAAGTCTTCCATCCTGGATCTCCACCACAATTTGGTTGTCCCTGTCAACTATGTAGTGGGAATTCTTACTTTCGCTTCACATGAGCATCCATTCATTTGACCCAAATACTACTCCATATCCCAATAGAAGTTGGCTAGTACCTTTGCACTCATGCTACCTTCTTATGTATTTGGTTCTTTGGTTTTTACCCTTATTGAAGTGTTGAAAGAACCTTGCCCACCTTCCTTCATCAATAATGCAATCATCTCTGATTGGTCACTGACCAAACCCACATTAGACAAATTTTGAGGTCTAAAATGGGCTTCAAAAGAAAAATGTACAACCAAAATCAACTTTATAAGAACCAGTAGGATTCAAGATGATGATACCAACCATGGGGGATGATTCACCATTTTTTGAGTAAAAAAAAAAAAAAAAAAAAAAAAAAAAAAAAACCACTTTTTCAACTCGAATTTTCAACTTATCTCCCTTCGGTTTTACTCAAATTTCCAGCAGGAGCATTTGTTGGATGCAAAATTTAATTCCCCATCCAACAAGTATCTATGTTGTATAGTTTTGATGGACTCTACTGCATGAAAAATGATAAATACATGAAAACGTGATTGCAATCATGTCTTTTCATGTATTTCTCATTTTTCATGTTGTAGGGTCCATCAAAAGTATGCAACAAGGGCACTCCCTGGATGAGGAATTAAATGAATTAATTCCTCATCCAGGGAGTGCCTGTTTGCATACTTTTGATGGACCCTACAACATGAAAAAATGAGAAATACATGAAAAGTCAGATTGCAATCACGTTTTTCATGTATTTTATCATTTTTATGCAGTAGAGTCCATCAAACTATACACATAGATACTTGTTGGATGGGGATATTAAATTTTCATTCCACAAATGCTCCTGCTGGAAAATTTGAGTAAAACCGAGGAATAAGTTGAAATTCGAGTGAAAAGTGGGTTTTTTTTTTTTTTTTTTTTTTTTTTTTTTTTTTTTTTTTTTTTTCGCTCTCAAATTTGTTATGTAATTATCTTCTTCTTCTTCTTCTTTTTTTTTTTTTTTTTTTTTTCACTATTCTATTAAAAGATAAAAGGAAAAAAATATTTACAAAGAGGTTTGAACCTCTGAGGGGACTGTAGCCTGCCCTCTACCAAAAAGACTGTTGCAGGTAGCACACTGCCTTCCTTTTACAAAAATGGGAATCATAGAAGCGAGAAATATGGTAAGCTTGAGAGACCCAAAACTAAAATGAGGTATGTGAGATCGAAGCTTCAGAGGAAGCTGATCATTTACAAAAATGTTGTCCTTTACAATCGCCATTACAAAAAGATTGGAAACCAAAATTATGTCCTAGAGACTGTAGTAATGCATGCTGATATGAAAGGAAGCCATGCACAATGGGAATTTCACACAAATACCAGAAATCAGAAGATAACTTGTTGTCATGACGCTGGAGCCATGAGTGATTAAACCTGCGGAGGAGAGCCTGTCACGTTCTCGTTTTCCTGGGTGGGGGAGCTAACCCAGGTTACCATCACATTGTCTTCAGCTTCCATCATACTCACACCTGGAGGAAGAACAAGATTCAGAACACTTCCAGAGAGGCGCACAGGCTCACAAGCAGTAATTTTCTCTTGAGGTGAAGCTGGCTGGGGGTGAATGTCTTCCTGATGGCCCTCCTCGTGCAGCATGGCAGAGTCATTGAGGACGACTCCAGCCAATTCACCCTGAAAATCACTTGAATTTTGAGATTGAGACGGTGCCCTAGAGGTTTCATCCGAGCTTGTAAGCTCATCTTCCTCCTCCGAGAAGATAACAGTTATAGTGGCAGAGATGAGAGGCTTATTGAGTCTACTTCTGAACTTGAACCAGGTCGTTTGAAAGGAGCTGTTCAGGGTGTGTCTAGAATGGTCAGAGGGCGGAGAGGATGGAGAGGCAGAGGCTAACGGAGTTATGCATTGAGGGGCAGAGCCACCACGACCCCGAGAACCTCCACGAGAGCCTGAATTACTGCCACACCTGGGGATGTCGCGACGTTGGGCCATTACAGAATGAATCAGCAGCTTGAATGAGCAGGGAGACTGAAGGTGGGAGTAAAGCGGCCAGACACAGGCTAATTGAACCCAATTCAAGGACCGGACCTCTGTACAGTAGACCCCAATGCAAAGCTCGCAATAGCTGGAATAAATCAAAAGAAAAAACCAGGCACGGACAGAATAAATCCAATGCACAAACCAGACACTTACAGAAAAGACCAAATCGATACACCCTACACAGACGGGCAAGATGAATTCAGTATACCGGACGCAGGCGGAGAAGACCAACTCAGTACACCGGATACCGACGGAGAAAATCAGAACCATATACCAGAAGCAGGCAGAATGAGACCGGTTATGAAGCCAGGGGGGCTTCCAACTTCCCTGAGCTGCGCAGGGGCGCTGAGAACATAACCAACAGAGGAGAACCAAAATGCCATACCTGAAGAAATCGGAGCAAAAGCACTGTGATTAAGGCGTGCCATAATAAAATCCCTTACCTGCAGACCTCAAGCCCAATGATCCATAAATTCCTGTAGATCACATACCACGAACCGCCCTAGCCAGCTCAGTAGAATGACAGCTGCCCAAGTCGCAAGTAATGCCATTAACGCGTTATTAATGCACCCGCATCCGGGTGTGAATCTTCCTCTGACTGCATATCATTTGTTACAATGGTATGGAAGTTAGAGAGTTGGTTCTCAGAAGCTATGCTAGATAGAGAGCCTTCAAAGAATTCCATTCCAATGTCCACTCCTAAATTAGCAAGAAAGTCTACCAGCTTGTTCCCTTCCCTCCTGATGTGTTTGAAGGAAATAGCTTGGTGATGAGAAAGCCATTGATTGAGAAGCTCAAGTCGTGGAGCCATTCTCCAGCTGCTGCTAACCTTGTGAACGGGTGATCCTTGCATAAGTTTTGAGGCCATAGTGATGATAATTTGGGAGTCCCCTTCCACAATAAGAGGAAAGAAACCTCGTTCTTGCGCCAAATTAAGCCCTCTCCATAATCCTTCCAATTGAGCCAAAAAAAGTTTGAAGGGGAGTACCCTGGTAATTTCTGATGGCTCCACCAAATCTTGTTTTCCCAGGATTACCTCTCTAAGCTCCGTCAAAGTTAAGTTGAAACCCATTGATTGGCGGTGGAGTCCATCTTGCTGGAGGATCCTGATGCTTTGAGGAGTTATAATTGGAAGAGAGCGGATGCATTAATTGAATCTGCCAGCTGTCCCATATAGTTTGTTCCTGCGGGATTGATGGGAAATCCTCTTGGGACCAAGCTTTGATAAACAAGGTTTCTTTAATATTTTGGTGCAATCCAGTCCATATCTGCTCAATCGTCTGTGATTGATCTTTAAAGATCCTTTTGTTTCCCTCCTTCCGTATATTCCACATTAGTAGTCCCGATATGAGTTGCCATAGTGTGTTTAAAAGTTTACTTTGATATGGCTCTTGGCTCCAGGTGCGAAGGGTGCCTTTAATGTCCCCATACACTCTACCTTCCTTTTGACAGCGGAATGTGACCTTTTCCCACAATTTCCTTCCTAGCTGACAGGTTTGCATAAGATGTAATGTTGATTCCTCTTCCTGTTTGCAGTTGGGACATATGGATGGCCTAGAGAAGTTCATTTTCCTAAGGTTGTCCCATGTGAGAATCCTGTTGTGAGACAGAAGCCACAGAAAAGTAGAAACCTTCGGCCATATAGAAGAATTCCATATCTTATCCCATAAATTATCTCTGATTACCCTGTCTTTGATGATGATTTTGTAAGCTTCTCTGGTGGTGAAAGTGCCCTTTTCCTTGTATCCCCACCTAAGAGTGTCCATACCTGCTGAAGATAGGATTTTTCTTTTTTGAAGTTCTGAGGAAAGATAAAGTTGAGTTTGCTCCGAGCTGTGAGGTATTATATGGCTAGCTTCTTTCCACTTTCTGTGTTCTTGAGCAGTGTGTGAGTCCCAAAATTGACTCACCTTATCATACTGATTTATATCTTGATCTGGGAGGTCCGGGATAATGTCTATGAGGTTTGGAAGCTGCTGCCATGAGTCTTCCCAAAACCGTGCTGTGTGGCCATCCTTCACATCCCAAAAGCTATGTTGTTGTATTAGATTTCGATGTTGAATGGCTAAGTTCCATATGACTGATCCTTTACTAACTTCTGACATTCTGTTTCTCTCCTCTATGGGCGTATTTTTTGCATATTTCGCTATCCATAGGGAGGCCCAAGGAGTGTTGGGATTTGAGAGCCATCTCCACCAGATTTTGGCCCCCATTACCTTATTGCTATGTTCTGGGTCTCTTAGCCCAATGCCTCCAGCTTTTTTTGGTAGACATACCTTCTCCCATTTGACTAGAGCCCACTTTCGATTTGGACCCGAATTCCCCATAAGAAATTGCGCTGAAGCTGTTTTATTGCTTTGAAAACCTACTTAGGTGCCGCCAATATGGAAAAAAGGTAAAGAGGTATGGACTGTAGAACCGCTTTAATTAGCACTAACCTACTAGCCATATTAAGAGCTCTGTGGGTCCATAGGAGCAATCTGCTTCAAGTTTTTCTAAAAGATCTTTCCAGGAGGAATGCTTGAGAGCCGAGGCAATTAAAGGCGCACCCAAATATTTAGAAGGAAGGGAAGCAAAGGTGAAGCCTAGGATGCGGGCAATGGCTCTTTGGGTGGTGGGAGGCGTATTAAAGAAGAATATCTGAGATTTAACTTTGTTAATGAGAGCTCCTGAAGCATCCGAGAAGTTTGCAAGAATTGATTTGAAAGCTCGATCTTCTTGAACAGATGGATGACTGAATAACATATTATCGTCTACGAATTGCTAGTGAGAATAGGAGGGAGCATGGTGAAATGCTAGACCTTTTAGGCTTTGAGAAAGGATAGTTGATTTGATGTTGCGGCCTAGCCCTTCAGCTAAGATGACAAATAGAAAGGGCAAGAGTGGGTCACCCTGTCTGATACCCCTAGAAGGACGGAAAGTGGGCGACGGGATGCCATTAATAAGAATAGAGAAGAACGAGGAGGATAAGAGATTACTGACCCATCTGATCCAAGAAGGGGCGAAACCAAAGGCGTTAAGGATTTTTTGCATATAGTTCCAACTTATACTATCAAAAGCTTTAGATAAGTCAATTTTGAGTAGCATACCTGGTTTTTTTGAATGCTTGAGAGAGTGGATAATTTCATGGGTTAAAATAATTCCATCCGTGATCTGCCTTTCTTCTACATATCCAGATTGTTCTGGAGAGATAATGAGGGGAAGCAAAGGCTTCAATTTGGAAGCTATTACCTTGGAGACAATTTTGTATATAATGTTGCACAAAGCAATCGGTCTGTATTTGTCCGGAGTGATGGATTCCTCTGCTTTGGGGATTAGTGCAATGAATGTTGCGTTCAGACCTGGATACATCCATCTTAAAGTACGCGATTCTTCCACGACCTGCCAGACTTCCCATTTAACTAGATCCTAGAAATGCTGAAAAAAGGTTTGAGGTGAATCCGTCTGGTCCTGGCGCTTTCCCTGCTTTTAGCTGATGCACCGCAGTCTCAACCTCTTGAAGGCTTATGGGCTTGAGAAGGAGAAGATTATGATCTTCAATGATTAATCTGGGAATATGTCTGATGACTTTATCAATAGCCTCTGTTCTATTTATGTTGGGTTCTTGATTCATCTTTTTGAAGTAATTGAGGAATTCCTATTCGATACCTTCATGGGTTTCAATTTTGCTTCCTTGCTTATTGTTAATATGGGAGATTTGATTGTTCATTCTTCTTTGCATTGTAGTTTTGTGGAAGAACTTCGTATTCTTTTCACCATCCTTTAGCCATCTAACTCTTGATTTTTGCCTCCAGAGAGTTTCCTCCTGTAAGTCTCTTTCAAGGATTTGATTTTCTATGGACTGCTCTTTCTTGGCAAGCTCTTCAGAGCGTCCTTCAGTGATCATTCTTTGCTGAATGGTTTTCATTTCTTGATTGAGGGTTTCCTTAGCTTTGAAGATGTTGCCGAAGATGGATTGATTCCAGCGTTTAATTTCCCCCTTGAGATATTTCAGCTTCCTTTGGAATATGGAAATTTTAGTGTCATCCGTTGGATTGAATTTTAACCAAGATTCTCTGACAAATTCATAGAAGTCCGGGTGAGATAAGCAGAAAGCCTCAAACTGGAAGGGTTGCCTGATATTGCAACCAGGACGATTCCAAAGGAGGGCGATTGGCCAATGATCAAAGCCTGAGATAGGAAGGATAGATGCAATGAATTCTCCTCCTAAATGGACTGCATTATCTGAGATCAAAAATTGATCAAGACGAGAGGCTATTTGCATTGGTTCTGCCCTTTTGTTGTTCCAAGTGAATAGGCCGTTATTTGAAGGGAGATCTATCAGCCAATTATTATGAATAAAGTCTTTTAATATGGATCCATCTCTATTTATTCTGCAACGGCCTCCCTTTTTTTCCTCCATTGTTGCGATCATGTTGTAGTCTCCTCCAGATATCCATAACGGGTACATCCTTTCTGTATTGAGCTGCGTCAAGGCATCTAGGATTTTAGCTTTGTGTTGGGTTTCTTGAGGAAAATACACATTTGTCATATGACCATAGATATTGGTGCCAATTATGTGAAAGATGGCTTGAATGAAATTTTTATTTGCATGTATGTTGTTTAGTTGAATTATTCTTGCATCCCAGAGCACTGCAAGTCCTCCTGGCGCTCCCTGAGCATCAACAGTTGTTACTAACCCTCCTGGCCAGGCCTTTGCTGCTATTTTTTCCAAGACTGTCGAATTACATTTTGTTTCTTGCAGAAAGAGAATTGTGGGTTTTTCCTCCATTAGCATATTTTTTAGTAGTCTTCCTTTCCTTGGGCTATTGAGCCCTCTGATATTCCATGAGATCAAATTCATTGGGAAGGTTTGGGGTTGGCATTGAAATACCTGGTTAACTTAGAATATCTGCCTGATTCTACCAATACTTCTCCTATCTTGATGGTTCTCTCCAGAGTGGTTTTCCTTCCTCGTTTTTTGCTATCTTTGGTGATGAATTTCCCATCCCATTGGCTACCAATTTGAACCCCCAATGAGTATTTTTTTTGGGCTTTGTTGAGGACTGCTACTATATTATCCACTTGTCGATAAGGTATTTTGTCGAAGTTTCCTGTTTTACAGGCATGTTCTAAGCCTAAAATATCCAACTCGCCAATATCTATAGATTCCGTGTCCTCTTCCATGATTTGAGGTTCTTGATAGCTTCCATCACTTTCCTTCTCGTCTTCTCTGTTGGGATTGGTACCATCTATATCCATCTCAGGGAAGCTCCAAGTGTTTGAAACAGTCTTGAGATGATTGCCCTCTTGTTCTGCACCCTTTTCCCCTATTTTCGATTGAGATCCTTCAATCTTTTCCTGACTAATTCCTTTTTCATTGGAGGGTGTATTGTCTGGATCCTGCATGTCTTCATTGGCTAAAGCTTCAAAGCTATTGCTTGTCGAGGGTTTTGATTGATCCGCCGGAGGAATCTTTGTAGAGACTGCTGGTTTTTTATTTCCTCTTCTGCGATTTAGCACCTTAGTGAAGCCATCCGGCGTTGGGTTTTCTGGGTCTATTTGAACCGAGGGTTTGCTATTCAACGGGCAGTCTCTATAGAGATGTCCTAAATCATGACATTTCCTGCACCTAAAGGGTACATGCTCATAATCAATCAACTGTATCCATTCAACATCTTCATGAAAGAGACTTACCGTATCAGGCAGAGCTTGTTTAAGGTCCATGTAGACACAGATCCGTGCATATGAGGTGTATCTGCATCTTTGTTTCTTCTGCTACCTTGACGAAGTCGCCCAGAACATTACCAATCGCCTTGAGAGACTCCTCTTCCCAGTATTCCAGTGGCAGAGAGTACAGCCTGATCCATACCGGTGCGCAACTTAGATCTTCCTTATCGGGATTAAAACGTTCGATCCATTCTTTGAGAAATAGTCCGGCAGAGTTAAAGAAATAAGGCCCTCCATCTAAAACTTTGTTTCTGTCCTCTAGACAGTTGAAGACTGCAGTAAAAAACCCCTTAGGTCCCAGATGCAAGGTGATGTGTCCTTTTGGATGCCATTTAACATTTATCCAGGCTCTCAGCGCTTTCTCATTTGGCCATATTCCAATGAATTTGCCTATGAGGGCATGATCTCTCATGTACTGAATTCTGGCATTGATGCGATGGCTTGGTAGCTCTACTTTTGGCCTATGCATGGCTACTGACTTGCATGTGGAAGAGCTGACTTTAGGCTTATCTTTCTGTGCTTGTTCAGTATACGTTTGTTGGCTTCTGTCTGCATTTGCGTCCTTGTGCCCCTTTTCCCTGTCTGAGTTCTCGATATGACTCTGTTGGTTGTCGTTTGTTGGAGGAGGCGCCCCTCCTTCCCCCTGAGGGGGGTTCATGATTTCCGTCGGCCAAAACCCACGGATTGATACCTACTTCTCTTCCGCATTCTGCAAATGGTGAGCGCTGTCAAGAGGACCTGTCGTAGCAAGTATTTTCTGAAACCCTAATACGAGTTGCAGAGCACCGTGTCTC
>APFE030325506.1:1244-34446 GCA_000404065.3 Pinus taeda
TTTTCCATTAGCAACTTCATGTGCAGCGACTCATTCTCGGTCCTTTGCTCTCGGATGATATCCTTGAGCTCTGAGCCAGGAGAACCGGCGTCAAGATCAATAACTGGATCACCTGACAATCCCTTCTCAATCATGGGCTGCTTGCCCCTCTCTGATACCTGTGCTGCTGTCGGAAGCGAGGCCCCTTCCACCTGGTGTGGAGATAACACTCGCGGTGCTGATGAAGAAGGCGAGACCTCTTCCACCTGGTGTGGAGAAAGTACTTGCTGAGCTGCTGCAAATAAGGCCCTCTGGCCTCTCTGATAAGTAACCAAAGGTGGGGAGCTGACATGGCTAATGACGGGGATGTCATGCTGCTGAGATGGTCCTCCCTCCTCGTGAACAACCTCAGGATGTGGCAGGGGTAATGGTGTGAAAAGCTCACGAGAGATGAACTCCTCCCATGAGATGCCTCGCTGAGCCAACTGGTGTAATACTACAAGCTGAATCAAACCATAATGGTAAAGGCTCCTATACTGCTGTGTCGGGCTCTTCCTCTGCATTGTGGACACCATCCTCTCAATGTTCTGATAGAAGAAAACAGGGATATTCATCATCCATACTCGTGTGAAGTGCATCAATATGAGGATATGGTACGAATATATTTGTGAAAATCTGCCCTCACAGGTAAAATAGCGCATGATGAGCCTTAGCGCATGATGAGCCTCATCATGGGAGCATACTCACGCCTGAGAAATCTGAATGGAAACACACCTGTCAATAGTCTCATGAATGCTGGTCTAATAAAAGGCTCAACCTGAACAATGTCCAACACCTTGCGCTTGTTCCATACCTCCCCGACATTAGGTATCCCTGTAGCTTGTGAAATCACCTCGGGTGTCAAAATAAAGTCCACCCCGGCAAGGTTGACATGTCCATCATGTAAGTGTAAAACAAATAGGCGAGCCAACTCTTTGTGGTGCTGAATCCGAGAGATCCTCTCGCAAAACTCATAGCAAGACATGTACTGAAAACATAAGACTGCCATAGGACAAGCCTGTAACTCTGTCAAAGAGGTGGGCTCCTCTCTCCTGTGATGACCGCCTTTTACCTTTTGAGGCCTCCTCTGTACCTCAATTTCTGAAGCTGATACCTGGTCATCACTCTGCTCATAGGTTTCAGTTTCTGACATTGTTTAGGAAGCAGAGTGGCCAAAATGTCCTGCTGTTTCTGCCTGCAAAATGCTAATTTATATACTGTTTCAAGGGGACAAGGAACATGAGGAGAATGTTAGGGGAGGGGCACTTTTAAAGGGAACATGGGAATGAATATATAAAACAGGGATTTTAAGGGAAAAACATTACAACAATTATTGCATATGCATCATGATATATATTTTTTACATTGGCATCATGAGGGGTAGGGTTTAAGATTCTTATCAAATTTGGAAGGGGAATTTAAATGATAAGGAATATGTAATGGGAGGTGGAAAATAGGAAAGAAAATGGGATACCTCAAAACAGCATAATAAACCCTAGCAAATTTGACAATTTCATACTCAAAGCAACAATTTTGACAATTTCATACCCACAGCAGCAATTTTGACAATTTCATACCCACAGCAGCAACGGAGCTTTTACTTGCAAAATGAAGACCTTTAAAAACACAATTATGATCTTGTTGAACTGTAGCAAGCAATAATTTTCATGCTTTGAGGGCCTACCTTACAAAATCTGGCAAATTGTGGTTCCTTAGCGGGCTGCTGGCGATTTTGTGTAAATGATGCGTTGATGGGTCGCATTCATTGCCCAACAGGTCTCACTCTCCTGACGGGTCGCGCCCATACAAATTTTCTACTGGCAGAGGCACCCTGACGGGTCTCACCTGCTTGACGGGTCTCACCTCTGTTTTAACGGGTCTCACCTCTCCCAAACGCTCCCAAACACTCTTACAATTCACTCAAATGCTCAAACTCTCTTGCAATTTCACTTCTCTATCACTTGAATGCACAATGAGGCTTAATGGAGGAAAATAGAACCTTTATAGCCTTGCTTTGAATAAATTTCATATCACAACCCACTTTCTAATGTTTTTTCTTAAAACTTGACTTTTTGGTTTCCTTTGTCCTGAAATTGACTGATTTAATGCTTTTGCTCGATTCTTTTTGCAGGGATATCATCTGAGGGATCTTGGCTAGGGAGCCAGGGTTACATGCCGTCCTTGAGAATTTTTTAAAATTTCATCATTTTTTACAAAAATTTGAAAAATGATCTTGGCTTTAAAAATAGAGTTTTTAAATCCAAGATGAAAATTAATTGTACAAGATAGGAATTTGCGAAAAAACACCGTTAAAATCATCCCTCTGGCTTGCTGAACATTTATTGACCTTCAGAGACATGACCTTGAAGACAAACTTGACAAAAACCCTAAACCTAGGAATTTGACCTCCAGACAAGACAAGACAATCTTGAAAAATTTAATGACCGAAATAACTTTGGTCCAGCAATGCCAAGAGGGGGAAAAAGATACCAGCTCCTCCATCAGGGTTATGGCATGCCTAATGGGATGCATAGATGACACTGATGAGACACCTACCTATGCAAATGCAAAGAGCTTTGATCGCTGATGGAGGGCTACTAGACCGACTCTAACAGGATATGCAATGTGTGAGAAGTTCCCGATGAACCTCATGTAGTAACCTGCCAATCCCATGAATGATCTCACCTCATCCACATTCTTAGGAGTTGCCCACTCCATGATGGCCCTTATCGTTTTTAGATCTACTACTATGTCTTCCTTGGAAACAACATGTCCCAAATAATGCACCTTTTTTCTGAAATAAGTTGCACTTGCTAAGCTTGGCATACAACTGACGATCTCTTAGAAATATCAACGCTGCTGCTAAATGCTCAACATGCTCTTCATCATTCTTGGAGTATATCAATATGTCATCAATGAATACAATAACAAACTTGTCTAAATAAGGATGCAACACATTATTCATCAAACACATAAATGTAGTTGGGGCATTAGTCAAACTGAATGGAACTACGAAGCACTCATAATGCACATACCTAGTCCTGAAAGTAATCTTGTACATATCCTCTTCCTTGATGTGTACCTGATGGTATCCTGATCTCAAGTTGATCTTAGAGAACATTGTCTCTCCCTTAAGCAATTAAAAAAAATCATCAATCCTCGGCAATGGGTACTTGTTCTCGATCGTCACCTTATTCAGCGACCTGTAATCAATGCACAATTTGAGTACCATCTTTTTTCTTTATGAACAACATTGGTGCAACCCAAGGTGATACACTTGGCCTAATGTACCCCTTATCAAGCATATCCTTTAACTTCAATTTCAACTCTACTAGCTCTAGGGTACTCATCTTGTAAGGTGCCTTCAATGTTGGTGCTACCCCTGGAACCAACTCAATAGAGAAATATACTTCCCTGTGAGGAGGTAGCTCTGGAACCTCTGCTGGAAACACATCTTGACATTGCTGCAATATAGGGCGCCTCTTGAAGATTTATGCATCCTAAACATATTTACCCTTGTCACTAGATATATGCATTGCAAACATCACACAACCTTTTCTGCAACTATGCTTAGCCTGCATAGCAGTAACCATCCTCACTGATGTAGGATTCTTCTTTCTGTGCAAAATTCTCTTTTCCCCGTTATCATCTAGGCACTCAATGGCATTGTTGAAGCAATCCACTTTGGTCCTATGAAGGTAAAACCAATCCATACCCAAAATCATGATATAAGATCCCAATGGTAGTACATTCAAATGTGATGTTATAGGCATATCATTTAACTCAAATGAAAAAGCTCTTACCCAACGGTGAAATCTCTTCCTTGTACCTGTAGCCAACTATACTAACCAAGATTTTGCATGCACTTCTTTTCTCAAACCACACTTATCCACCAAATCAGGATTAATATAACTAAAATTAGATCCAAGATTAAGCAAAATAGAAACAAATTGATCACAAAGCTTAACATCCATCTCAATGATAGATGCCTGATGATCCACCTGTCTATTGTCCATAACTACAGAAATTCGAGGAATGTTATGACCAACATCCCCAACTCTATGTGTCTCCTGACCACTATAGATTTGGGGTCTACCACACTAATACTGCAAACAATCCCTCTTACGATGATCCTTCCCACATATCCAACATTGCAATGGTGCTCTACCATCGCCTCTATTCTAATGATCTCCATGTCCCTTCTCAACTAGATTGAACTTCTTGTAAGGGACCACATTTTCTTTTTCACCTGCATCTTGAGGTATTCCCCGCTTTGGTGGCCATTTTCCTTTAATTCTCTCATTTCATTTCAAGTCACGCTTAGGCCCAACTTTTCGCTTCGACTTCTCATAACAATGTTTCAGCTTTCAGATGCCCTCCTCCAACGATCTAGGCTTATCGAACTTAATCCAGTCTCTGTATTCTGCTAGAATTCTACTAATGATTCTTTGAACCTTGGCCTTCTCCTCCTTGAGGTAAGGCACATATTTCAACAGTTCCAAGAACCTGCTAGTATACTCGTCATCTGTCATGGAACCCATCTACAACTCATAAAACTCCTTAGTTATGTCATCATAGTACCTTTCCGACAAATACTTCTTCTTGAAGGGCCTCTCAAATTCATTCCAAGTCAAGCCATCCTCTCGAATACCTTTAGCATTCTTCACTTCCTCCCACCAAATATCTACTTTACCTTAAGACTGAAAGTGCCTATCTTTGCTTTCATGTTCTCAGTATAGCTATGCAATTGAAATAATTTCTTTAACCTAAGCAACCATGCCTCAACATCTTCTCACTCCTTCATCTCTTCATCAAATGTAGGTGGCTTTGCTTTCTTAAATTCATCCGACAAATATCCCTTTTCACTCCTCCTGTAAGGATGATAATGATGACGATCATAATGCCTGTCAGAACCAAAACTAGAATAGTACTTGTGTCTATCACCCCTTCTATCCGGAGTGTCCAATAACCTGCCATCTCTGATTGTGTCCTCTTTATCTTACCAGTACTCACCGTGAGACCTGCTGCCATATGCCCCATTAGTTCTATCCTCCTGCTCATGGCTGATCCGAAGTGGTCCCTGTCACTGCAATTCTGACAAACTCTGAAGTATCATTGCATTTACCTCTGCTTGTTTCTCATGTGCCTATATGATTATGTATTTGTCTACTTTACAACTCCTTATTTTTTCCTTTAAGCTTGTTAGAGTGTCTGCCAAATTAGAAGAGTGCCCAATACCACACTGCTCATTTGATCCACAGGGAGAGTCTCAGGAACTATAGTCTACCATATTGCTAGTCATATTTGATATTCTTCTTGCAAGGTATATCATGTAAGCTAAATAAATCACAATGAACCAATGTACCTTAGCATAATTAGGGAAGGATACCTCATTTGCAGGATAAAAAAATCAACGTAATACATGTATAACATAATCATGAAAGAATATATAAATATAACACATAAGTGTATAAGCATATAACCATCATTTTAGTTAGAGTCCAGTCATCAATGCATGACCATATCAACTACACATACCATGACCTCATGCATGACAACAACCACCACACCATTGTACGCTTGACCACATGTGAATAATAGCAATGCATAATCAACTATACACTCACAATGACACACTCCACAACAACACCATCAACTTCCCATGGAGACCTCACTGCAACCATAAACCATACCATACAAATACAACAATCACATGGTCTTACAACACGAGAAACACATATGAAAACAGCATAAATGCATGGCCAACACACAACCCATCCAGTCTGAGGGGTGAGCCATGCTCTGATACCACTTTGTGGTATCATATATGACCCAAAGAGAGAGAAAACCACTCTAATACCACTCTGTAACACCCTCTTCCCAGATCTACCCAAGTAATCGACCAACCAGGGTAAACATGTGACGAGAAGTTGCTATGATATGATTCGACTCCCTATGTGTTAGTTAAGGAAGTGGAATCAATGGAAACCCATAGCATAGGCCTTTTGTCCCTTCTACAGGACTCCCAAAATGCATCCCAATCATTCCCCTGAACAACCCCTGGGTCCCACTGAGGTTTATACCATTGAACCCCTGGACGCTCCCTTGATATGGACAAGGGTGCCTCTAGGAGGCTCTAGACACTCGCACAACAAGGCATGTCTACATGTCAGGGATTTTCTACTTAGACTTATGCTTGTGACTTCAGTATTTGTGCCACTTTTCTAGCCCAGAATCTATGTCACTACCCAGAAACCCATGTAGCTTTTAGAATCCATAAATTACATGAAAACAAGACTTGCAAGCCAACAATTAGCTCTAGGACTAGACCTGACCATCCCCCACCGGGACTAACATTCTGTCAAACACTTGGCATCAATGCAATCTACAGGAAATGAATATAAGAAAGAGCATAAATGACTGATAACTTATGAGACTTGACAAGAAGGATCACCACCCTCTTCCCTTAACTATTTTTTACATTAATTAGGTCTTACATCCATTATCTTTTTAGTTACAAGTAAATACATGAAATAACCATGAATATAACCAGTCACATAACCATGCTTATATCCAACATTAAACCTTGTAAATAACAACAAGATAACAAATATTAATGCCACATAATAACAAGTACAAAATCAAGATAACTTAGCTTTTATTAAGATAGGTGGGAACCGACCAGGCTCGTGACTTCCACGTACCACCTGATCATAGACATGGTTCAACCAAATATTTCTTTCAGTTAGTCATATTCCCCATGCCATATTCCAAGCATGAATGTGGGATTTCATGGATAAACCAATCCAAAGACAACCAAGGGAATCTAGAGGTTAAACCACCTCCACCCTCACCAAACCATGATCTCGCCAAAACTAGCACTGAGATCAAAAAACCAAACTGATCTTGGAATGCCTTTGGACTCCATTACTATTCTTGAGGAATTTTTTGTCTCCTTATTTCTCAAGCTTTACCGCAATCCATAGTGGATTACTAGGCCCTAAACCGAGACATCACCCTCAGGCTTTACCGTGTATCCCGCCAAAACCGGTTAAGGGATTCCTAGGCCTTTGGGAATTTTCTTGAGACCACCTTCGCTTAGGATTCTGAAACCATCCAATAATTCAAGAGCTAAAAATCGAGAAACAATCCCATCACACCATGGTTGTTCGAAAAAAGGCAAGGCAAGGTTGAAAGCCATTGTCATAACCCGGAAAAACCATGCCACTGACAACAAGAGAACCATATCCCAACATGAAAATCCATGCATGTCAAAACCAGCTAGGAAGCCACACATGAAATATGTTTCCTGCAAGTATTCCTGCTAAAGTTGCTTCATCCTGCTCCTCCTTGCTTGATCTTTCCTTTCCTTTCCTTTCCTTGTCCTTCCTTTGCTTGCTTTTCCCTTCCTTGCTCGAAAGCTAGAATGCTCCAAGAAAACTCTAAGCGTCCAAGAGTGAGAGAGAGAGAAAGTAATGAGAGAGCTCTAAAACTGAACTGACCAAAAGCCATGAATTGATCCTTAAAATCCTTTTATCAATGAGGCCTCTATTTGCTTCATTTTCCCATTATTTTCCTTCATTTTTCTCCTCACATGCAACCTGTGACCTTTCACCTTTCCTTTATTTTCATAAATAAATGTGCCAAAATACCTTTTTGTCTTTTTAATACCTTAACCATTGTCTTTTTCAATTTCCCTTAGCCATTAAAACATCTAGTGATGCCCACTAGTATATCTTTTCCCAACATTTAGCTTAGAATAACTGTCCCTTAACCATGGTCTTATTTTTCCTTTATTAACTTTTATTACATGAACTTTTAACTAGGGGTTGCTATAGACCCCTCCCCCTTGGGGAACATCGTCCTCGATGTTAAACCACACTAAGACCTCAACAAAACCTCTGAAAAGAAAACATATTGCCCATGTAGCTTTATAACTTAGCTTGTTGTAGTATTTACAATGAATGACCTACTCAAAAGCAAAACATCATGACAACATGACAAGATAACAACCATACTGCTTATTGGATTTTTATAACTTAGATCGTGGAAGTATTTACATCCATATACATATGTACATATACCAAAACATCATCAAAACATATGCCAAACATATACCAAACATCATACCAAAATTGCTTTGCCTCCATTGGAAAATAAATAAGGATACATGGCCTGCATCTGATCCGCAATCTCCCATGTAGGTTCTTTAGGCCAAAAGTGCTTCCATTGCACTTTGAATTTCTTTATGGATTTATTCCTGAGCATGGGTTCTTTCTGCTGTAATATGAACTGAGGCTCCGACTATAATAAACACAGGATAGACACCAGAGTTATAAGAATGACTCTTGATAATCAGTATGAAAACTCAATCAATGCAAGATACTCCTTTCATCTTCTCTACTGGTGCATCACATGCATCCTCGGCATATCCTCCAAGATCATGTTGACCCTCTATTTCTGTCCATCTATCTACCGATGTTAGGTTTTACTGAAGTCCAACTCTGTACCCAAACTTGTAAATAGCTCATTCCAAAACTTGGAAGTGAATTTTGCATCCCTGTCCGACACAATCTTCTTTGGAACACCATGCAATATCATAATCTCACTGATGAAAACCTATGCCCCCTCATTGGTTGAATATGTTGTCTTTATTGGAATGAAGTGAGCTACCTTGCTCAACATGTTGATGATGACCATAATAAAATCATGTTGTCTCACTGTCCTCGGAAGACTTGTAATGAAATCCATGGAAATGACCTCCCATTTTCACTCTGAAATTGGAATAGGCTGTAGTAGACCACCTGGATGCTTACATTTTTCCTTCACCTACTAACAATCCAAACATATAACCATGAAATCTGCCACTTGCTTCTTCAGTTTCGGCCAATTGTAGAACTTCTTCACCATCGTCAACGTCTTTTGATATCTTGGTTGACCCGAGTATGGCTTAATGTGAAAATCCATCAAGATAAGCTTCTTAAGCTCACTACAATCTGACACATAGATCTTGTCCCTAAATCTCACCAAAGCATCTCTCCCAGATGATAGTCCGCATCCTAATCACTTGTACCTCTACCTGTACATGTACTCTATTGTAACCTATGCATAATCTCCATATACCTGTCATCCCACTATCCTACCTGCAAGATACTATCCTGTATATCTGTCCCATAAGAGCTCATAGTTGATATATGATTCACTTGTACATTCCTTCTAAGAGCACCTGCAACCCGGTTCTCCTTTCCCTTAATGTATCTCATCTCGAAGTCAAACTCACTAAGGGTAGCTAACCATCTATCTTTCCTGTCATTTAGATTCAGCTGGTCAAATAAGTATCTCAACCCACTATGATCGCTCATCAATACAAATCTCCTGCAAGGAAAATAATGCCTCCATATCTTCAAGGCATGAATAATAGCTTCCAACTCAAGGTCGTGAGTCAAGTAGTTCTGCTCATGCTCATTCAACTTCTTGGATTCATAGCACACCACATGTCCCTCCTGCCTAAAGGGATCCACCAAGTCCTCTTTTACATGCATATGTACACACTACAAACACTTTATCTGGATCTGCAATCTTAAGGACTAGAACATTGGTCAACAACTGGTTCAACTGCTCAAAACTAGCTACACATTCCTCTGTCCATTTGAACTTCTTACCTTTCCTCTGCAAGGATGTCATAGGATATGCAATGCGTAAGAAGTTCTCGATTAACCTCATATAGTAACCTGCCAATCCCATGAATGATTTCACCTCATCCACATTCTTAGGAGTTGCCCACTCCATGATGGCCCTTATCTTTTTTGGATCTACTACTATGCCTTCCTTGGAAACAACATGTCCCAAGTAATGCACCTTTCTCTGAAATAAGTTGCTCTTGCTAAGCTTGGCATACAACTGATGCTATCTTATCAATCTCAACATTGATGCTAAATGCTCGACATGCTCTTCTTCATTCTTGGAGTATATCAAGATGTCATCTCTGGATACAATAACAAACTTGTCCAGATAAGGACGCAACACACTATTCATCAAACACAGACACATAAATGTAGTTTGAGCATTAGTCAAACTGAATGGAACTAAAAAGAACTCATAATGCACATACCTGGTCTTGAAAGAAATCTTGTAGATATCCTCTTCTTTGATGTGTACATGATGGTATCCTCATCTGAAGTTGATCTTAGAGAACATTGTTGCTCACTTAAGCTAATAAGAAAAAGCCATCAATCCTCTACAATGGGTACTTGTTCTTGATTGTCACCTTATTCAACTCCTTGTAATCAATCCACAATCTGAGAGTACCATATTTTTTCTTTACGAACAACATTGGTGCACCCCAAGGTGATACACTTGGCCTAATGTATACCTTGTCAAGCATATCCTTTAACTGCAATTTCAACTCTACTAGATCTGGGGTACTCATCCTGTAAGGTGCCTTCGATGATGGTGCTACCCTTGGCACCAATTCAATAGAGAAATATACTTCCCTATGAGGAGGTAGCTCTAGAATCTCTGTTGGAAACACATCCTAATACTGCTGCAATATAGGGTGCCTCTTGAAGATTTCTTCATCCTCAACATATTTACCCTTGTCACTAGATATATGCACTGCAAACATCACACAACCTTTTCTGCAACTACGCTTAGCCTGCATAGCGGTAACCATCCTCACTAATGTAGGATTCTTCTTTCCCTACAAAATTCTCTTTTCCATATTATCATCTAGGCACTTAATGGCCTTGTCTAAGCAATCCACTTTGGTCCTGTGAAGGTAAAACAATCCATACCCAAAAGCATGTTATAACATGCCAATGGTAGTACATTCAAATGTGATGTTGTAGTCACATCATTTAACTCAAATGCAAAAGCTCTTACCCAATGGTGAAATCTCTTCCTTGTACCTATATCCAACTATACCAACCAAGATTTTGCATGCACTTATTTTCTCAAACCACACTTATCCACCAGACCAAGATTAATATAGCTATAATTAGATCCAGGATCAATCAAAATAGAAACAACTTGATCACAAATCTTAACATCCATCTCAATGATAGATGCCTGATGATCCGCCTGCCTGTTTTCCACAATTGAATAAATCTGAGGAATGTTATGACCAACATCCCCAATTGTATGCACCTCCTGAGAACTATATATTTTGGGTCTACCACCCTGATATTGCAGAAAATCCCTCTTACGATGATCCTTGACACATATCCAACATTGCAATGGTGCTCTACCATCGCCTCTATTTCGCTGATCTCCATGTCCCTTCTCAACTAGATTGAACTTCTTCTAAGGGACCACATTTTCTTTCTTGCCTGCATCTTGAGGTATTCCCCGCTTTTGTGGCCATTTTCCCTTAACTTTCTCATTTCCTTTCAAGTCATGCTTAGGCTCAACTTTGCGCTTTGACTGCTCATAACAATGTTTCAACTTTCGGATGGCCTCCTCCAACAATCTAGGCTCATCAAACTTAATCCGGTCTCTGTATGCTGCTAGTAGTCTATTGATGATTCTATGAACCTTAGCATTCTCCTCCTTGAGGTAAGGCACATATTTGAATAGTTCCAAGAACCTGCTAGTATACTCATCATCTATCATGGAACCCATATGCAACCCTTAAAACTCCTTGGCTCTGTCATCATAGTACCTTTCTGAAAAATACTTCTTCTTGAAGAGCCTCTCAGAATCATTCCAAGTCAAGTCATCCTCTCGAATACCTTTAGCATTCTTCACACATCCACCACATATTTGCTTTCCCTTAAGACTGAAAGTGGCTATCTTTGCTTTCATGTTCTCAATATAGCTATGCAATTGAAATAATTTCTTCAACCCAAGCAACCATGCCTCAACAACTTCTGACTTCTTCTTCTCTCCATCAAATGTCGGTGGCTTTGCTTTCTTAACCTCATCCAACAAATATCCCTTTTCACTCCTCTTGTAAGGATGATAACAATGACGATCATAATGCCTGTTAGAACCAGAACTAGAATAGTACTGTGTCTATCACCCCTTCTATCTGGAGTGTCCAAGAACCTGCCATCTATGATTGTGTCCTCTTTATCTTACCTGCACTCACCATGAAACATGCTACTATATGCCCCATTAGTTCTGTCCCCCCGCTCCTAGTTGATCCAAAGTGGTCCCTGTCGCTGCAATTCTGACAAACTCTGAAGTATCATTGCATTTACCTCTACTTGTTTCTCCTGTGCCTATATGATTATGTATTTGTCTGCTTTACAGCTCCTTATTTTTTCCTTAAAGCTTCTCAGCGTGTCTGCCAAATCAGAAGAGTGCCCAATACCACACCGTTCATTTGATCCATAGGGAGAGTCTCGGGAACTGTAGTCTAACATCTTGCTAGTCATATTTGATATTTTTCTTGCAACGTATATCATGTAAGCTAAACCAAATCACAATGAACCAATGCACCCTAGCATAATTAGGGGAGGACACCACATCTGCAGGATCAATGAATCAACATAATACATGTATAATATAATCATGAAAGCATATATAAATATAACACATAAGTATATAAACATATAATCATCATTCTAGCTAGAGTCTAGTCATCAATGCATGACCATATAAACTACACATACCATGACCTCATGCATGACAACAACCACCACATCATTGTACGTTTGACCACATGTGAATACTAACAATGTATAATCAACCATACACTCATGATGACACACTCTATAACAACACCATCAAATTCCCATGGCGACCTCACTGCAACCATAACCCATACCATACAAATACAACAAGCACATGGTCTTACAACACGAGAAACACATATGCAACCGACATAAATGCATGACCAACACACAACCCATCTAGTTTGAGGGGTGAACCATGCTCTGATACTACTATGTGATATCATATATGACCCAAAAATATAGCAAACGACTCTAATACCACTCTGTAACACCCTCCTCTAAGATCTACCCAAGTAACCGGCCAACCAAGGTAGCCATGTGACGAGAAGTTACTATGATATGATTCAACTCCCTATGTGTTAGTTAAGGAAGTGGAATTGATGGAAACCCACAACTTAGACCTTTTGTACCTTCTACAGGACTCCTAGAATGCATCCCAGTCATTCCCTTGACCAACCCCTGGGTCCAACTGAGTTTTAGACCATTAAACCCCTGGACGCTCCCTTGATATGGATAAGGGTGCATTTTGGAGGCTCTAGACACTCGCACAACAAGGCATGTGTGCGTCTGGGAAATTTTCTCCTTAGACTTATGCCTGTGACTCTGGTATTTGTGCCACTTTTCCGGCCCAGAATCCGGGTCACTGCCCAGAAACCCCTGTAGGTTTCAGAATCCATAAATTACATGACAACAAGACTTGCAAGCCAACAACTGACTCTAGGACTAGACCTGACCATCCCCAACCGGGACTGAAATTCTGTCAAACACTTGGCATCAATGCAATTTACATGAAATGAATACAAGACAGAGCATAAATGACTGATAACTCATATGAGACTTGGCAAGAAGAATCACCACCTCTTCCCTTAACTGTTTTTACTTCAATCAGGTCTTACATTTATTATCCTTTTAGTTACAAGTAAATACATGAAATAACCATGACTATAACCATTCACATAACCATGCTTATAACCAACATCAAACATTGTAAATAACAATAAGATAACAACTATTAAGGCCACATAATAACAAGTACAAAAGAAAGAGAACTTAGCTTTTATTAACATAGGTGAGAGCCGACCAGGTTCAGGACTTCCACGTACCACCCGACCATAGACATGGATGAACCAAATTTTTCTTTAGTCCAGCCACCCCTGTGCCATATTCCAAGCATGAACGTCAGATCTCATGGATAAATCAATCCAAAAACAACCAAGGTAATCCAAAGGTTAAATCAACTCCACCCTCACCAAACTATGATCTCACTGAAATTGGCACCGAGATCACAAAATCAAATCGAGCTTGGAATGCCTTAAAACTCCATCACTATCGTTGAGGAATTGTTTGTCTCCTTGTCTC
Source organism: Pinus taeda (assembly GCA_000404065.3). Classification (NCBI taxonomy): domain Eukaryota; kingdom Viridiplantae; phylum Streptophyta; class Pinopsida; order Pinales; family Pinaceae; genus Pinus; species Pinus taeda. Next base: position 15,299 of record APFE030325506.1, read on the forward strand.
TCAGGCTTTACTGCAATCGACGCTGGATCACTAGGCCCTAAACTAAGATACCACCCTTAGGCTTTACCATGTATCCCACCAAAATTGGTCAAGGGATTCCCTTTGGGAAGTTTCCTGAGACTACCTCTGCCCCTGATTCTGAAACCATCCAGCAATTCCAAAGCTCAAAACCGAAAAATAATCCCATCACACCATGACTATCTAGAAAAAGGTAAGGAAACGCTGAAAACCACTGTCATAACTCGGAAAAACCATGCCACCAAAAACAAGAGAACCATATACGAACATGCAAAGCCATGCATGTCAAAACCAGCTCAGAAATCACACGTGCAATATGTTACTTGTAAGTATTCTTGTTGAAGCTACTTGATCCTCCTCCTCCTTTGCTCGATCTTTGCTTTCTTTTCGCTTCCTTGCTCCAAAGCTCGAATGCTCCAAAAAAACTCTAAGTTTCCAAGAGTGTGAGCCTTGAGAGAGAGAGAGAATAATGAGAGAGTTCCAAAACTAAACTGACCAAAATACATGAACTGATCCTTAGAAGCCTTTTTATCAATGAGGCCTCTATTTTCTTCATTTTTCCATTATTTTCCTTCATTTTCCTCCTCACATGCAACCTGTGACATTTTCCTTTTCTCCTATTTTCCTTTATTTTCACAAATAAATGCGCCAAAATACCTTTTTGTCTTTTTAATACCTTAGACATTGCCTTTGCCAATTTCCCTTAGCCATAAATACATCCAGTGATTCCCACTAGGATATCTTTGCCCAACATCATCTTGGAATAAGTGTCCCTTAACCGTGGTCTTATTTTTCCTTTATTAACTTTTATTACATGGACTATTAACGAGGGGCTGTTACAACAACACATTTAGTAGGGTTTGTCATGTAGCATTGCAAACAACTACCGATTTTGGATGTGTCAACAACCCCACGTATAAAGAGTATCAACACTTGATCCTATGAGTATCAACAAATCGAGAGCTGTCATTGCTTTGATAAAATGTAGCTACATGAGTTGCAACAACTACCAGTTGGGTCTATCGACAACTTTAAAACACACGGGAGTAGCAATATTTATTACAAACTCAATATAAACTTGCTTTTTGTTGATGAGGATTTCTCAAGATCAAGGATGATCCTACATTAATCCCACAGGTTGGGGCCTACATATTGATGTAAAAGAATTGAAAATTGAGCGGAAGAAGAGTTGGCGGTTTTCTCCCATTTGGGTTTCCACCTTATGTCTCCTTGTGATGTGATGCTTTCTTGTGTTGTCATTTTCTCTTTTCATGCTATTGATATGATGATGCATTGATATAATTAATGCCATAATGTTTATGGTTCCTTACTATATGGATGAATGGTTAGGAAATATTACTAAATTGTGATATTGACCTCACACTGATTCACCCCCCTCTAGGTGTGACTTTTGGGCACTTGTCAGAACAAGTCATCTTTAGGAACAATTAACTACTAGAAGACAAGTCAAAGTAATATGGACTTAGATGCATCATCAATTATGATTTTTGAATTTGAGCTAGAGGAGATCAAGAGAAAGAATGAAATCATAATAAAAAAGATTGATGAAGTCAAGAGAGAAAATGAAAACCTAATAAAACATATTGAAGAAGTCAAGAAGTAGTTGGAAGGGAAGAACAACATGGCCAACTATCTCAAGATAGAGGTAAATGGAGAAAAACAATCAACCAAGGAATTAAAAAAAAAAAAAAGCTCAACCCAACATAAGTAGCAAGAGGAAAATATCCACGTACCATAGATTCTTTTATGGTTATTTTTTTCCATGTCATTCATTTGGTAATGAGGCAATTGCTTGCAAATAAAAGTGCCCATCTAAGATAGATAGGGAGGAAAGTTATGATCTTATTATATGCTTAGAAGAAAAAAGATAAGTGGTATGCCAATAGTGGTTGTTCAAGACACATGACAGGGGATCAAAGTAAATTTATCAACATTAAATAAATATAAGAAGGAAAAGTAAGTTTTGGAAATAGTGCATCCACCAAAATCATTGGAAAAAGCATGAATACCATCGGTGAAGGAAGAAACAAATCACAAGTTTTCTTGGCATTGAAGGACTGAAGAAAAATATTTTGAGTGTCAATCAAATTTGAGATAAAAGCTTTGATGTCATATTTGGTTCCAAGTAATGTAAAATACAAAATATAAAAACAATTAAAGTGAGACCTAAAGCCATTATAATTGATAATAATATATATATTTTGCATGATCAAGGATTGGGATAAACTATGATAAAGAAGATAAGGTTGAGTCCCATTTCCTTCAAATTAATTCTAATGAAGAAGAAGCCGAGGGTGTTAGAAAGCTCAAAAGAGGAACGAGAAAGTAAAACTAAGTTTTCTTTTCACTATTCTGAATGTGGAATAATTGGTCACTATGCACCTCAGTGTCATTATGCTAAGATGAATGAAAGTGACGATGAATCCAAATTCAAATGCAAGTTTAAAAAGAAGAGGCAAACAGGGAAAAAAATAACTTTTACTCAAAGGAACAAAGTTACAGTGAAAGCAATGCAAGTGCTATCAATGAAGAAAGAAATGAAATACTATTCATAGTTGATATGATCAGGTATCTAGATGGAGATATGTGGACCAAATAAAAAGCAAGCCTCAATCACATCTGTAAGTATTGAAGATCAATGTTGAATGTCACATATGTCATAATGAGGGCCATATAGCGCGAAATTGCAAACCTAACTTTAGATGGTACAATATAGGAAAATTTCCTATCAGTGCTAGTAGATGGAGAAGAGGTCAATGAGGACCTCGATTAGGTATGATTCCTCAGATCTAATCCTTTGTAGAAAGATTCTTCAATATCATAACTTGCTAAATCAAAACATGACGAATAAATTATGAAGGGAGTATGTGGACTATGTTTTGATGGTGATATCTCACATGTAAAAAGAATGCATGATCTCAGGGGGAGTACAACAATAATGGTAGTATTATTTCAGGGGAGGGAACATGAACATTCACAAGTAAGCAACAAAAACATAGTTACAAGGGGAGACTATAACGGAAGCATGGTCTCAAGGGGAGATTATAAGTTACCAAGACAAGATCACAATTTATGACAAGTCCATAGGATCATCCAAGAATAAATACTTATATAGGTTCATCTACATGACATCTTCCTACATATATATTTGACCCTTTTCCATTGATGTCAAAAGGGGAGATATTGCATACATTTATGTCACCAAGATAGATGGAAGGAATTGCACTTATTCTTGTAGCAGGGAGAGATTACATCACATTGCCTGGAGCCCTTGATTTGCTTTTACATCCAATGACCATCAATGTCTAGGGATGTTGCCATCAATGACAAAGGGAGATATTATTTCACATAGTGTTGTCATTGGCGACAAAAAGATGTCATTGGTGTCAAAGGGGATGTGCGGACAACAACAACAGGACCATCCTTAATGATCAAAGAAGCAACAAGTCTTTTAGTGAAGCAATATGACAACTTGAAATTTTGCAAGGTCTCATTACATAACGATATGGGTGCTTAAATTTATTTTAGTTTTTGATGAAGTTAAGATGCTCAAAATATATTACAAATAACACGACTGCTAGTTCTCGTTGATACCTTTCCAATGGTATATTCTTCTAAGAAGAACTCCTCTTGGACGAGAAGTTATGGCCTGTTGAAAATCACTAATAGTTGGTGCAAAAATTAAAAGGCCAAACTATAGGTCCAAACCCAAAATATTAATTTGTTAGACATTATGCAAGTTGGGAGTGAATCCACCTTTAGACAAACATATTAACGACCGTATGGTAAGAAAGATGCTCAAGGTTTAATTGATCACATTGGAACAATCGTTTGATGACAAATGGTAGCATATTAATGAAGAGTGAGACAGGCCTATTAATGTTCAACACATGGCATAGTACATACATGGTAGGATGATGTCAACTCATTGATGTGGAGCCACCAAAGGTTGCCACGTGGCTGGCGAATTTTTCATTTTAAGCTATCTAATAGGCACAAAAGTGGATGACACGTGGCTCACTCAGGACATTCCACGTGGCCACTATGATGTCATGATGATGTCAACACAAAAATGACCAATGACCCTTCAGTTATAGTAATATGGGTTAAGAAGCTTTGAGTCTCTCCGTCCAACATTGAACATGGTCATATGGTGAATACCGTTGGTACAAAGTAATTGGTTTAACTCCTTAAACCATGGGCCTATGATTGACCCTCCCCCATAGCTTGGGTCCACCAAAATTCTATATATATGACCCAACAAATGTGTGAAAAGAATCAATGAAAAGGTGAATAACTCTCTTTGTTAAGTTTCATGTGACCAAGTTCAGAGACTTGTATTGTTCTGGTCTATAATGAAGCTTCTATCTCAAAGTAACAAATCTCTAGTTTGTTATGAACCTGAAGAGCTAACCCCATCCTAGTACTCTAACATAACAAAATCTATTGATTTGGTTCCATTGACTAATTGGTTGAACAATATGTTTTTTCCTTCGTTTTGATTAAAGTTGAGTTTGGAATGGCATATTGATGGAATGCATTCACACCATCCCAGGTAACATGTAACAGAGGCCACATTTGGCTGATATACATTACAAAGGCACGACCAAGTCAGGCGTGGACCCCCCAAGCATTTGCATTGCAAGAAGGTTATATTACATAGTTGGTGTTGTGACATGGAGTGACTCTTGTATGGTTATCATCGTCAACTCATGACCAAATGGTTGATCAATCAAGCACATAGATTGTGGTGTTGTGATGAGTTGACAAACCCTATCGGCATGTCGAATTTTTATGAGGTAGGGTCACATCGTTGGGCCCACTCCTAGAATTAAAATCTGTCATGATAAAAGGATTCAACAAAGGTGATATAACAATTCAAATACGATAACAAAGTTGGCATGGATGTATGCGTGGTATGTTGGTGGTCGTTGGTTCGAACTTGGCATTTAATAGGTTGGGTTAACTTTTATTTTATTTTATATGTAGCCTATTTTGTCTCATCGTTTATAATTTTGGGTGACCTGCACCAAAATCCAACACACTGTTGGAAGGCACTCGGAAAAAGGAGTTATGTAGAACATTTAAGTTAATGTAATGTATTATATGGTTATTTTGGGTTTTTGAGATCAATATTGATTCAAACTTGATTATGGAAGAAGTTTAGCGATTAAGGCTAGAGATAGACGTAACTAGAAGGGTTTGACAATGTTTTGGCTCATGTTTGATCACTATAAGATCTTTTTTTTATTTGGAAAAAGTTATAAGCATGTTGCAGGCATCTTTGATACATGTAGTAAAAAGGTGAAGGAAAAGTATTTAAGTGACCAGAGTAGAGTTTTTTTGACAACTAGTAATAGAGATTGACATACATTTTGTGACGAGAATTACAAGTGATGATTACAGGTTGTATGGTAGTACAATGGTTTTAGGTTGAGTTGAAGAGATTGTGATTAATATAGTGGCAGTGTTTATGGCAGTAGCAAAGTGTGTAGGGTGTATTTACAGTTTGTTACATATTACTTATATGTAGATTCAATGATATATTATGATCATGGACCTAATTTGAAAATGTGATGAAATAAAGGTTCACAAGGAAGCAAAGAAAGGAGGTTGAAGCCTCAATCAGGTTGGAGCCTAGAACAGGTTGGAGCTTACTCATTCTGGAGGTTGGAGCCTCAATCAAGTTGTAGCCCACAATGAACAATTGCTTGCATCTTTGAGGTCGAAGGAACAATCAGGTTGCAACTTACCACAAGTGGAAGTTTGCATATTTTGGGGGTAGTTGACTCTTGTAGGTTGGGGTTTATAAATTGATGTAAAAGAATTGAAAACTTAACAGAAGAAGAGTTGGTGGTTTTCTCCCATTTGGTTTTCCACCTAAAAATTTGTGTCTCCTTGTGATGTGTGCTTTCTTTTGTTGTTATTTGCTCTTATCATGATACTGATATGATGATGGATTGGTATAATTAATGACATAATGTTTATGATTCATTACTATATGGATTAGTGGTTAATAATATTACTAGATTGTGAACTTGACCTCACAATAATTCACCCCTCGTCCCCTCCCAGTGTGACTTTTGAGTCAACATATTCAACCGTGTGTTCGAGAAGATGAGGTGTATAACATATTAATGGCTTGCTATGATGAACCATGTTGAGGGAATTTTGTTGTAGAAAGGACTACAAGGAAAATCCTCTCCACAGGTTTTTATTGGCCAATACCCCATAAAGATTCCAAGGAATATGCAATATGTTATGATGCTTGTCAATGCATGGGCCTATTACCAACCCAAGTGGATAACCCATAGGAGAACAATTTTCTCTTGATTGATCAACTCGACAACCAACAACCTTATTATGATCGAGAAAAGGAGAAACTCGGGCTCCCACAATTGCCACCTCTTCACATCGTTACTTTCAAAGTGTTGGACTTTATTCAGTTGTTACCATGACAAAAACATCTTCCCTGAAGTCTTTCCCCACTCTTTCCCATTCCATGCCCATCTTCAATTACATGCACTCGTGGATTTATGTGCCTCCGTAGGAACTGTTCTTCCCCTTTGGGTTGGAAGCAAATAATAGGGCTAATTGGACATAAGAGAGGTAACTTGTTTACAAATCATTAGCTAGAAAGACATTTGAAGGCAAGGCTCGTGTGAAGCATTTTGGTGCCCTTTGCACTAGATATAGTCCATTATGATACTTTTATGGTTTCTTTACCTAATTGTATTGATTTCACTTGATCTTGAGGGTATGTCTAAGGTGTTTTCTTCCAGATGAATTGGATATTCCTTGAGAGGTGGTTTGACACCTTCAAGAGGATGTCTAACTTAGCATGAGATCACTTATGACCTTGTAGCAACAATGTGTCCTACATATAGATGGGTGTTGGGCCTCGAGGATCCCTTACATGTATGCATGACACCTCCTACGCCTCTAAATGTTGAAATGATGAGCTAAGAAATCAAGGAATTATTAGGATTGATGATGTACCCTAAAGGACCTAGGATGCCCCCAAGCTGGTCTCATGCCTTCTTGATTGGCGTTTCTTTGTTCCAAAACCCAAATGAGGATGATGATGACTTGAGACACTTTGGGAGGGATGGTACACCTTCTCTTTATGGTGACATCATACTCTAGGGTTACAATGTGTGAGTATCATGGCATCATATTCTAGCCCTTTAAGTAGGCATTGCATATAATAATGTTTGAATGTAAAGTCTATGATTTAATGCATGTTTTACTCTCAATTTTATTGTTGGCGTCTAGGTCTTATTTGTTAAGTAATACAAGAATAAATGATATATATACATTTTTTTATAAATAAGTGTTAGATGTACATTTATGATGAAAATCCTAGTTTGAGGTGTGGTGTCTTAAGGGAATTTTACTAACACAATTGTGTTCACAAGCAACCACTAAAGTTTCATAATAAATGACACTTAAAGACCATTAAAGTAAGAAATCAATACTAATCATTATATTTGTGACAAAATTTAAAACTAATTTATTTATTAAACATCAAAAGAAAATATATAAAAAGTTAAATATTTTTAACCTATCATTAATATAATAATTTGAGATTTCAAACTTCACACTTATAATGATTAGGAACATCAAAATCCATAATATCGAACATTCAAAAATCATAAGTCAAAATTAATCACTATAAAAAAATTTAAAATTAATCTCTATATTACTTAACAAAAAGAGCTAATAAGATATAACTTCAAAATCATATATATAATAATTTTAAATAATAAATAACAAAACTTCAAAACCATATATAGAATGATTTTGGATAATAAATAACAAATATTTTTATAATCTGGCTTAGCATAAATAATGATTTGAGACCTTATGTGCTTTAGAGTAAAGTACTTGTCAGTATTATTTGAAAAGTAAATTCCATTACACTTTATTAGTATTAATTAAAATATTATAAATACATTTTATTAATATGAATTAAAAATACTAAATTCTCAGTAACCTTATTTATATTTTAAATAGAACACTTTAATGTATTGTTTTACTGTAGTCATGATTTTCGTGAAAAAGTAGCCGATACACCTTGGCTACAGATTCATCGAGCTCACTTACAAAGAAGCTCTTATGATTATCAATGGAATATTTACGAGGAAGCTCAGAAAAACCAGAACTGAGCGACAAAGCTATTAAGTGGTTTTCACCTGATGTGTACAGCAGTTGTTTCCAATTAACCGCGGACGCGAGATCTTTTAACTATTTTTAAATTTTGAATTGAAGCAATACCCATGCTTTCTTGAAAATTTGATTTTCAAAATAAAATTTCAGAAAAGCTAACGGTTAAGAAAAGCCTAAAAAGATGGCATGATTCACTATATATAGAACTCATCCACAATTTCATTAATGTATATTTCGTCTGTCTCTGATCTTCTCTCAGGCGTTGGTGGTTTGGCGTGTTATGATTGAATGTGTGGAGCGTTCCCATTGTTTTGTTCTCTTTTTTTTTTTGTGTGATGCCTGTTTCTTTGTGCTGTATGTTATTGCTATTTTTGTGGTTATGGATGGTGTGTTTGTGAAATCAATGCCTGTGAGAGAGAGTGTAGAACAGAGAGCAAAAAATTCTTAGAGAGCGAAAGATTCCGAGGCATAAGTATTTCTCGCCGTTCAATTACTGTACCAAACCAGCCAAGACAATCTCCATTCCTCTTCTGGTTTTGGTTGGAAGGATGAGGTGAGGGAGATCTGGGTTTGTTTTTTTAATTTGATTTGATTCTTAAAATCAACCACAGTGGCCGTATCGAATTCTCTCATTTCTGCTTTAATAACCTTAATTGTTTGCAGAATTTCTGTGCTAATGTGTATTTTTGTTTATTTAATTTCTGTTTGAAGCTTTTCTTCGATTATGTAAAAGTTGCAAAACTCAAGTGTAAATAGCGGAAAAATATTCTACAAGGTATATTGTAGCACCTTCCCACTGCATCCTTGTGCGTTTTTCAGATTTGGTTACTTTCAATTAACAGCAATTGTGACTATTCAATAATTTATTTCTTCATTTTTCTCGGCTGATGGTGCTTTGTTTGTTTAATTCTTTCTGCCTCCAGAGCATCGGCTAACATATAGAGACTATGCAATGGCCAGAGTGAGAATAACTACTATGGAGCAATATTCTTAAGGTACGGTGCAATTCCTTCTCAATAGAAGCTATTCTAAATTTGTTGCTAAGTAATTGTTATTGTTATAGAGGTTTGTGCTGTATGTTATTGTTGTGATTACGCACGGTGTGTTTGTGAAATCGACGTCTGTGAATGAGAGAGTAGAACAGAGAGGAAAATTTTCCTGAAGAAGAGCAGATAGAGAAAGATCCCGAGGCGTAAGTGTTTCTGGCAGTTCAATTGCTGAACCAAACCGGGCAAACAATCTCCATTCCTCTTCTGGTTGGATGGATGAGGTGAGGGAGGTCTGGGTCCGTTTGTAATTTGATTTGATTTCTTAATAGCAATTGCCATATCTAATTCTCTCGTTTTTGTTTTAATAACCTTGCAAGCTCTCTGGGTTAATGGTGGTTTTTTTGTCCGTTTGTAGTTTGATTTGATTTCTTAATATCAATTGCAATTGCCTTATCTATTTTTCTCATTTTTGTTTAATAACCTTGCAAACTATCTGGGCTAATGGTGGTTTTTTTGGTCCGTTTGTAGTTTGATTTGATCTCTTAATATCGATTGCAATTGCCTTATTTAATTCTCTCATTCTTGTTTTAATAGCCTTGCAAACTCTCTGGGTTAATGGTGTTTTTTGTGTATTTATTTTCGGTTTGAAGTTTTTCTTGGACTATATAGAAATTACATCCGGGAAAAAGAGGCAAAAGTTTTTGAAGAGCAGAGAGGAATCGATCCCGAGGCAGAGTTACTGTTGGGGCGTTCGATAGCTGAAATAAACAGGCCAAGACAATCTCCATTCCTCTTTTGGTTGGATGGGTGAGGTGAGGGAGATCTGGGTCCGTTTGTAATTTGATTTAATTTCTTAATACTACAACAATGCCATATCTAATTCTCTCCATTTTATTTTAATATCCTTGCAGACTTTATGGGTTAATGGTGTTTTTTGATTTATTTATTCTCCCGTTTGAAGCTTTTCTTCGATTATATAGAAGTTGCATAACTCGAAGTGTAGATGGCGGAATAATATTCTCCAAGGTACATTGTAGCTCCTTCCTACTACATCATTGTGCTTTTTTCAGATTTGATTTCTTTCCATTAACAATAATTGCAATATCTAAGTGATTCATTAATTTATTTGATGGTGCTTTGTTTGTCTATTTCTTTTGGCTTCCAGAGCATCTGCTAACATATATAGTTTTAGCAGAGGGCAAAGTGCTCATCACTGCTGTGGAGCAATATTCCCAAGGTACCTTGCTGTTTCTTGTCAATATGTTCTTGCTCAGGTTGTTACAGTTCATAACATTGATGATATTAATTTGTTTGGTAGATTTAAAAATTTACAATTAAAAATAAAAATACAATAGCTGTTTTCAATTTCTTGCTAAGTAATTATAAAATAGTGATGAGAATTAGGTTAGCCAGTGATTCCTCTCCAAACTCAATCATGATGAAACAACCTTAAGACTCCAGGCAAACAAATAGTTCAGCGTGTTCCATTTTAGGGTTTCTATATAATGTCGAAATTCAAAAATTGAGCCCAACATCTAAACCCAGATATTGCTTCTAGGAAATCCTCAAATAAAATCTGCTCACTTAAAATGGCGCTGGATTTATATGTGCAACGGGAGGAGGGCTTACGAGAGATACGTAGTACGGGAGCGGAGTGGAGGAGAGATTACTTCCTCTGTATTGCACCTCCTGAACTCATTTTTTTCCACTAAATTATGGAATCAGTGTTTAGTAGTTTTTTATTATCATATTACCATTAGTAAATGTAATTATTCGTATCAGAATTTTGGTACTGTGAGTATTCATAATGACTTCGAGCATTGGCGCCACTGTTTTCTCATTAAAATATTTTCCTTCTTTCTAGTGCGTCATTCTTCCTAACCTTTTCATTTTTATTTTCCGGATCTTTGGCTTACTGAGACATGGCCGCACTGCCATTTTCTACGTACAGATTTAGAAAATTATTACATCTTCCCTCCTTTATTTTTATCTGATGTGTACACTGACACCATGTTACTATCCGCGTTTTCAAGCAAAGTGTTGGTTTATTTCGTCTGACGTGTAAGGTGGGACCCGATCACTACCCATGTATTCAATCGGCTAGCTTGGGCATTCAATATGATGTAGCGTATAGGTTTAGACTTGCGGTGATCTGCTAAATTTCAATACCAGAATAAAATAGCCTCTTAACATTTTATTGTCTCTTAATAAAATCCAAATGGTTACTAGTGTATTAATGCAATGCACGCATGTGGTGGAGTATTTGGTTTGTTATGTAAAAGTAATTTTAAGTTCAAATTAAGAATACAAATAATAATTTATATTGATAATCAATTTAATAGGAAAGATTTACTTTATAGGAATGATTTACTAATTAATTATATAATTTATATTGACCAATATAATATAATAATAATAATTATTATTTTTTTAAATAAGATGGTATAATATTGATAAATAGTTTGTAAATATTATTATTTTTTTGAAATAAAATGATACAATATTGATAAATGGAATATAGTTATTATTATTTTCTATTATTATTTCTTAAATAAGATAGTATAATATTGATAAATAGTATATAAGTATTATTATTTTTTAGATAAAATGATATAATATTGATACATAGAATATAATTATTATTATTTTTTAATATTGTTTTAGATAGTATTGAATAACTATGAAAGAGGGAGGTGGTATATTAAAGTTGGATTGAGTTTAAGATATATGTAAGGAAATTAGTAATATATTTTATTGTGAATTTGTATTTTGAATTAAATCTAAATTTTATATAGCATGAATAAAATAAAATTGATTTTATATAGCATGAATAGATTCTAGGGTATTAACTAACCAACCTAGTAAGTGAGCCAACAACATTCTAGTAAGTGATTTATGATTATTTATAAAACTTAAATAAAATAATAACAAAATATTGTTAATAACAACATAAAATTATAATATTAACTAATAAATAATCATAACAAAATTGATTTTACTAAAAAATACTAATGATAAACTTAAATCCATCGTATAATGTGTAAAAGATTAACAAAAAATACTCCTTTGGGATTTCACTGAAAAGTAATTTAAAAAATTTAAAATGATAAATTTATATCCATTGTATAACGTGTAAAAAATAACAAAACTATTTTTTTTCGGAATATCATGGATAACATCTTTGGGCAAGTTAATTGCAATCATGGATTCTTTGAAAATAATGTAGGCCCTAGTTTGACGTGTGATGTCCCAAGGGATTCACATCAACATCATTGGTGTAATCAAAGTTTAAGCACCTTACCACCAGCAAAACCCGCGGGATAACATCCTCCAATTCCACATTCCAATGAAAGCAACGTTTCCTTCTTACTCATAGCAATGACGAGAAACCTCACGAGAAACATCCGACCAAGCATCAGTTGTTTAAGCAGCAAAGCCAGGAGTTAGAACACGGACAACATAGGCAGGGGCAGCCAATAAAGAGATCGAGGTGGCTGCGAGGGGAGAACTAGTTGGAGTGATTTTGTTGTTTAATTATTTGATCGATGAGTCGTTGCTTCGTTTTACCAAGTCGCATTTTGGTCAGTATCTTTCTTTTCTTTTTTGTTTTGTTTCATAATTTTTCTTCTGATGTTTTTTGGAAAAATTTCACATTATTGTTTAAGCTTGTAGGAGGCCAAAGCTAATTGTTATTGAAAATTTTCACATTATTGTTTAAGCTTGTAGGAGGTCAAAGCTAATTGTTATTAATGGAAAATTTTCACATTATTGTTATTATTGTGTTTATGGCTGGTGTTGGTGTGAGATTAAGAACATGGTACAGAGAAAGAAATTCCTGAACAAGAGTAGAGATGGAAAATTCCTAAAACAGAAGTATTTATTTCTGGGCCGTTCCATAACTGAAACAAACTGGCAAACACAATCTCAATTCTTTTTCTCAATAGATATAAGAGGTGAAGGAAATTTGATTTCCCTATATCAGCAGCAATTGCCATATCGAATAACCTTAATTATTTTTAGGCTTTTCGCGTTAATGCTGTTGTTCGTTTTTTTATTTCCAGTTTCCAGCTTTTCATCGACTATATAGAGAACTTGCATGGCATTGAGTGCAAAAGGCGGAATAATATTCTACAGGATATAAAAGGTACACTGTAGCTCCTTCCCAACACTTCTTTTTTTTGTTTATTTGTAGTTTTATTATCGTTTGATTTCTTTAAATTACTAGCAATTACAATTCGTAAGTTATTGCATATGGAGAGTATAAAGGACTAAGTGCACAGGGCAGAGCTAGCACTATTGCCACATTACTATATGAACTCATAGGTATTGTATGTAGCATATTGCCGATTTATTCTGTTCTTACTTTCTCCGATTTTCTCTGTTCTGTTCTCGCTGTCCTGATTTTCTTTTTGGTATTCTGTTGTGTTGGAGTTCCCCTGCATCCTTCAGAATCACCCAGTCCTTGTGGCACTGGAAAAGATAAAGATATCTCTATTAGATTATTATTAGAGTTAAATGAGATTTCAATATAATTTACTTTAATTTTAAATTCAGAAGTGCTTGTTAAAAAAATTAAAAACACTTTCTCAGACTGTGAGATAGATTTTGAACAGAAATTAGTATATTAGTATTATTGAAATAATTTTAACATTAAAATATTAACAAAATTATAATTTGTTTTTGTTTTATATATTTTCAAGTATATCAAATGAGTGATGTCGCTTGTCACACATCTTCCTGAAACAGGTAAATTTCAATTTTTGTTCAATATATATTTTCTAATGTAGTCCTTTATTTTTATGGTCACGGCCAACCTCTTCATCAAAATCTGGAGAACAGTCAGAACACAGGAAATATGACTTGTCTCAACTTTGTGCAATGAATAAATCTTGTTCAAGGTGTTCACTAGTGTTTTTTTTTGTATAGTTCTGCTAGATCTATAGCAACCTCCTCATGATTTCAAGAGGATTGCCGTTCATAGCATCAATGCCATCGTTCTTTGAATTATTCTATTCTTGATCAAGAACACCAGTGCCATGATGTTCTTACTGTGGATCTGTTGCAATTTCTTTAAAAACAGCCTTGTCATCTTCGACAGAAAGGTACAGTAGGTCCCTTTTTTGGAGGACAGCCAACAACTCCTTATCATATTCTTCCAATTGTTCCTGAAAGTCTTCTTCTAATGCTTCATCTGTAAAACCATCATTATCATCATGAATAGGGGCTTCAAAATCATTAGTGGCTGTTTAATGCCTTTATTTTGAATTTCAACAACATTGTCTTCATTGACAGCCAAGACATCTTAGTCTAGGGACGCTTCACCTTCATTTATTTCTTCATTTAGCACCATAGGGCACTCTTCCTTCAGGAGTCTTCATTGTCATTTTCATAGATATCTTTATCTCCCTCCAAAAGAGCAAGGAGGCCTTCCTGCTGCAGGGCTGACAACAGATCCTGATAAATACTTTCAAAATTTTGCAATCTTGGGTCTCACCAGCTGAGAAAGCTCACAATCAAATCCTTGAGGGGAGCGATAGTCTTTGGACTGCAAGAGTACTAGAGCCAATGAGTTATTTCTGGGACGTTCGTTTGCATAACGAAAACGGCCATGACAATCATTCCTCTTCTAGTTGGATGGATGAGGTGAGGGAGATCTGGGTTTATTTTTTAATTGGATTTGATTTCTTAATTTCAACAGCAATTGACCTATCTAATTCTCTCATTTTTGTTTTAATAACCTTAATTGTTTGCAGACTTTCTGGGTTAATGGTGTTTTTTTGTTTATTGATTTTCTGTTTGAAGCTTTTCTTCAGCCATGTAAAGGTTGCATAACTCCTAAGTGCAAATGGCAGAATGGTATTCTACAAGGTACATTACAGCTTCCCAACACCTCCCTGTGCTTATTTGTGGTGTTATTCATATTCGATTTTCTTCAATTAACAACAATTGCAATCTGTACATAATCCATTCATTTATCAACAGCAATTGACATATCTACTTTTCTCATTTTTGTTTTAATAACCTTAATTATTTGCAGACTTTTTGGGTTAATGGTGTTTTTTTGTTTATTGATTCTCTGTTTGATGCTCTTCTTCAGCCATGTAAAGGTTGCATAACTCTTAGTGCAAATGGCAGAATGGTATTCTACAAGGTACATTGCAGCTTCCCAACACCTCCCTGTGCTTATTTGTGGTGTTATTCATATTTTATTTTCTTCAATTAACAACAATTGCAATCTGTAAGTAATTCATTGATTTATTTCTAGATTTTTATTGGCTGATGGTGCTTTGTTTGTTTATTTCTTTATGCTTCTAAAGCATCTGCTAACATAGAGACTGTGCAAAGGGAAGAGTGAGCATCACTGCTATGGAGAAATATTGCTAAGGTAAGTTGCAGTTCCTTCTCAATATCTTCTTGCATGTGTTGTTACAATTGATAGCATTTATGATAGTAATTTTGTTTTGTAGATTTCAAACTTTACAGATAAAATAAAAATACAGAAGCAATTCTAAATTTCTTGCTAAGTAATTATAAAAATAGCGATGAGGATTAGGTTAGCGTGTTATTCCTCTCCAAAATTAATCATAATGAAATGCAGTCTTAAAACTCAAGTCAAGCAAAACACTTCAGCGTGTTCCATTTTAGGGTGTTTGTATAATCTTGAAATTCAAAAAACAATTAAGTTGATTCTAAACCCAGAATTGCATTTTGATATCCTCAAACAGAATCTATTCACTTAAATTGGAGCTAGGTTTACGAGAATTATATGTAGGGACTAGGGTTTATGAGAGTTATATGTAGGGCTGGAGCGGAGCAGAGCAAAGCAGAGATTGATTCTTTCACACTTATTCTTACTCCTCCCGAAGTCATTTCTTCTACTAAATTATGGAATCTGAATAATGAAGATTCAAGTACTGGAAGGAGAGAGTGTTTGCTAGTTTTTATTCCCAGATTACCCAGTAAATGTGATTATTTATGATCAGATCAGTGGACAAATTGGAGCATTGGCTTGACATTTGCATTTTTTCTCTCATTGATATCCTCTCATTCTTTCTACTGCATTTCCCCCCTAATCTTCTTAATTTTTTATTTTCAGATCGTTTGGCTTCCTCAAACACGGCCTCAACATTGGCAGAGGAAAAGAACTGCAAAATTTTGGTATTTTTGTCATAATTAGGCCCTTGTACTGGGTAGACTCTTCCTCCCAATGGTCAGCCTTTCTTTATCATCTGATGCTGGTCTCTCCTCCCCGACGAAAGGAAAGCCCAGCCCGTAACTGACACATAAAGGGTGGGATCGTTCAGTTCCGTTACATTACACTAGCATTCATTCATCTTCCCCAAACCTAGGTGTTGTTATCTCTCAGAGCACAGGTTTTTAGCCTAAGTAATACAGGGCATCAGAAGAACACCTTACCTTAGCAAAGTATAGTTTGGTTATTCTTGTTGTAGATTACATTGTTTCACACTCAGTCTTACTACTCCTAGGGTCATTTCATCTCGTCAATAACTGAATCTTAATAATGCAGGGTGAAGAATTGGAATGAAAAATTATTTGATAGTTTCTATTCCCATTTGTAAATGTGATTTTTTATGTTGGAAATTTTGGATAGATTGTGTACTTAATTGCAAGAATTTTTTCGGAGAAGATCACATCAAAATTCATTTGTTGACGCGTTTTGAACCATCTAGCGTGGTTCATCATCAGGACAAGATGGAGAATCAGATCATGGCATCAGATTAAATAGGGATAGCGATGTAGAGAATTAGTTTTTGAACGTTAGAACAAACAGTTCATTTTGACTAGAAATTATTATTTATTAATAAAAATATTTTAATATAATGATTGTGTATTCCCAGTACATAATGATGAGATCAATGAATAAATTGGAGCATCTTCTTCATATTTTCAAATTTATGAAGAAATTCTAGCATCATTCTCCATCATTTGGTCACTGATCTTCTGTTTCCTAGCTACATTGGCCCTATGGTTATTGTTACTGCTCAATTTAGTAGGGGTGATAGGGGGGGTTCCACAGGGACTACTACTATGCCAAGTGGCAACAACAAGACAAGGATCCACTGTCACCTTAGTTGATGTCTCTTGCTTTTTACGGACTTTCACCGATGGGAGGAGTCATGGTATGGTGGGAAATCACTAGAATGATAAAGTCAATAATAGGTTGCTTGTTTTAGAAGCAAAAGAAGGGCTCTCCAAGAAAGGCGCAAAAGAAGGAGGCCTAGACCTAAGTGAAAGGATATTCAATAGAAGAATTATGCCTAGATCAAGGTTTCTTAGAAAGGGAGGAGGAATTCTCTTTAGGTTTTGTGAAATATATATCTTATAAAGGCTAGGACCAGAAGAGAGAGACCAGGGGGATCGAAGCAAGGCCTAGGGTTTGGGGTGATCATCAACACTATGACTAAGTCAATCAAGGATTAGAAGGAAGGGTCAAAGAAAGGTGAACTTCCAATGAGTTTTCAAGAGCAAATGACCCTAGAAATGCCTCTAACCAAAGAAGGTGAAGAATAGAAATCATTTTGGAACTAGGGCTTGAGATTTCTCTCAAACTAGCCACGGGAATTGCTTGAAACTTTAAGAGCACTTAGAGAAAAGGACAGCGCAGTAGTGTACCAATTTGCACCGCAGGGAGATGTCTCTAATGCAATTCATGCTAGGCCCTAGTTGGCCTTCTAGGGTTAGGGCAAAAAAATAAGAAAAGGTTGAAGAAATGTAGTTTTAGGGTTGACCATCAAGGATCTAGGACCAATGCCTGATTATTAGAGTCAAATGATCAAGATTTGGGATCTTCGCTCTTCAAAGAGGCCTAAAGAAGCAACTTCACTAATAATGGATGCAACTACACGACAACTTTAGAGCTTTATACTTCGATATGCAAGATTTGATGGAGTTTCAAGGTAAAAGGTGCACAACCTACCCCTATGAAAATTCATTCTTCTTGCCAAGATGAATAACATATCCAAGGGCCAAGATTACAAGTGTTTTATAAATTCACATTAGTTTTTAGGGCAGAAGTAAAATCATGACATAACATTCCATACATTAAACATGAACCATTATAAAATTCGCATGAAAAGGGCACTTACATGACAAAAAGAATATATCCATCCATAAACCAACGTTTTAAAACTCTGACTCCGACATCGACTCGGCCGAGGGTCGACTCCGACTCGGTATTGACTCGGCCGAGGGTCGACTCCGACTCGGTATTGACTCGGCCGAGGGTCGACTCCGACTCGGAGGGTCGACTCCGACTCCGAGGCTAAGCTAAGATAGGCTAGGCTAGGGTAAGCTAGGGTAAGCTAGGCTAAGCTAAGCTAGGCTAAGCTAGGCTAAGCTAGGCTAGGCTAGGCTAGGCTAAGCTAGGGTAGGCTAACCTAGGCTAAGCTAGGCTAGGCTAAGGTAGGCTAAGGTGAGGTAGGCTAAGGTAGGCTAAGCTAAGGTTGGCTAAGGTAGGCTAAGCGAAGGTAGGCTAGGCTAGGCTAGGCTAAGCTAGGCTAAGCTAGGCTAAGCTAAGCTAAGCTAGGCTAGGATAAGCTAAGCTAAGCTAAGCTAAGCTAAGCTAGGCTAAACTAGGCTAAGCTAAGCTAGGCTAAGCTAGGCTAAGCTAAGCTAGGCTAAACTAAGCTAGGCTAGGGTAAGCTAAGCTAAGCTAAGCTAGGCTAAGCTAAGCTAAGCTAAGCTAGGCTAAGCTAAGCTAAGCTAGGCTAAGCTAGGCTAAGCTAGGCTAGGCTAAGCTAAGCTAAGCCAGGCTAAGCAAGGCTAAGCCAGGCTAAGCCAGGCTAGGCTAGGCTAGGCTAGCTAGCTAAGCTACGTGTTAAATTTGGACAACTAGGTCCAAACTCCATGTTCTGATACTCAGATTAAGAGGCTAATATTTTTGTTGGATTCCTCTTTCTGAGAGGTGTAAAATCCATATAAAAATAGTCT
>APFE030325507.1:0-22963 GCA_000404065.3 Pinus taeda
AGTGTCGTAATACCGAGGAGAGAATGAACCGTCGGATAACTACATATCGTGACCGTCGGATTGTAAGTTACAAAATGTACAACGGTAAAGAAACACACTTTACCTAACTCTATACTAGACCAAGTTGAACTTAACTATTTCCTATGTGTCGGAATATCCTAACACCCATATGGAGCTTCACTTGTTCAAGGCGAACTTTTTGGTTTTGCTTCAAGTTCTGCTTCTAGTTTAGCATCCTAGAATTTCATGATGTAGAATCCATTGTTATGACACTATGTGTAGATCAATCACTATCTTCATTCAGAGATCCTCCAAATATGCTTCTAAATAGTTCTTGGGTCTCAAAACCCATTTTTCAGTACTTGTCCTCTATTCATCCCACTACGCATTTTGCATATTCTGAAATGCAAATGTTTAAAGTGCATGTTGATTGTGAGAAATCTATTTCCAAGGCCTTCTCCTGGCTTCCAAATTCAAAACTCAGCCTAAGTTTTTAGTCTTCTCAAGCTGACATCTGAGATTCTTAGTTTTGTTCTTGCTTTAAGTAATAAGAAGTAGTGCACCACCTTTGAATCCTAGCTTTAAAAGAAATGATTTGGGGGTGCCCATAGATCTTGTAAGGACAAGGCAACAATCGTTAAGTACTAGGTGATTGTGAAACTCAATTTATATTAGATAAACCAACTAGCAGAAAAATAAACCAAAATAGAAGTGACTGGCAAAGAGTTTCTCAAGGTTGTTGATAAGTATGAGATCGAAAATGCGTAATGGTTTCAATATTTAAGACTAAAACAAAATATTGCAAGATAAAAACCAACTTATCGCTCATGATATCTCTTGAATCATAGCTCACTTTTCAGGCAGCTTTCTCCTAGCATTGAAATGAAACAACTACTTGATATTCAATAGGTCAATATCCTATACAAACAAGGAAGAGTACCATAAACTATGCTTTGAGGAAAGAGATTCAAGACCCTATGTCCTTGACAGTAATAGCTATTAGAATAGGGTCTGTTATATTTAATGTAATTGTAGGCATGTTAACACAGTGACAAACATGTGCAAAACTTACCTATTGGAAAATACCATGAGGATTATTAGACTGAATAATGCCAATCTTGAAAATAGATCTTCTCATATTTGCAGTACCATTTTAATTGTCACAATCTTAACCTATAACCACAAAATATGAGTGGCTTATCTATAAAATCAAAATAGGTCTAATTTCCAAACACTGCATGACAAATTTTCACTCTCAACTTCACTCTCCAAGATGATTTTAGAGCACTACAACAATTTTTGAATTTAATCCAAATGACATTTATTTTCTGAATGTAGAGTCACCCGAATATGGGGAAGCCAAAAACCCGATACATTGTATATCCACATTTATAACCTGCACAACTGTGCCGGGGTAAGCCAAAAGTAAGATGGATATTACTTAGAGATATCAGAAATCAATATGATGTGACAAATTCAAACTTCACATTTTGATTTTTAGTAGGAGCTTGGAGAATTGTTTGAGGTCATTTCAACATAATTTTTCTTGTTTTTTCTAGTTCGTAAAGCTCAAGTTAGCGTGCTAAATAAAACTCTCTTTACTCACTGTAGAGCACCAATAAAAATATTAGTGAAAGATGGACTAGTGGTCAAACGATGGATATGGTGTTCTTAAATATTAATTTGTAGATCTGGACACCATATATCCTGTAGAAAAGAGATATTTGCATATAGTAGTAACAAATTCCAATTGAACCATGAAATTCTTAATTATTTATTTTTGATAATTTATTGATGTAGAGAATTCATAGTTTCTTACATTTTTTCAAAGACACGAGACGCGTATGTTTAGTTAATATTCTCATGGACAATGAAGATGTGGTATGGGAAATTTGGAAACACATCTTCATAATATGGAAATGCCCCTGTATAGTTCCTCAACCTAAGCAGATTGGAGTACATGAAGTATTTGCTAGCTAAGGATGGATTTAACATGTTCATTATGGAAATACATTTGGACAATAAAAACGAGGACCAAAATATGGCTTCTCAATCATGAAGTTATCTCACTCTATCCTTGAGTTGCTTAGATTTTATGAAAGACACAAGATGAGTTCCCTCATATGTTTAGTTAATATTCTTGTTTCCTAATTTGTATAGGGATTTGAAGAATGAAGAAGTGGGACTTGATTAATGAGTTGGAGGTGGAGGACCTAGAAGGAATGACAACATTTTCAGTGGAAGATTTGACATGAACGGAAGTAAAGAGAGACCAAGTTGCGATTATTCGATATTGTCGACTTGAGGAATTTTATAAGTGGATAGAAATAGAGGGAAAGTGCATCTACTCAATTTGTTGCTAAAACTCAACAAAGTAAAGATGTGAAGGATATCAAGAAGACAAATTCTTCAACGTATCTAGAATATGCTCTCTCTCTCTCTCTTCTCTCTCTCTCTCTCTCTATCTTATATATATATATATAGAGAGAGATATATAGAGAGAGAGAGAGAGAGAGAGAGAGAGATGATTTGAAATTCACTATGTCAAACATGCATAAATATTTTATTTAATTTGTTGTAAATTCTTGATCACCAGATATTGGTGTGCCTATGGTTTGAATCATGTACAAGCAAATAATGTAGCTAGACTTGAATCTACCACTAAAAAACATCCTCCATGTCACAACATTAAAGTTGGTTGTCAATGTCACTTCATTATGTGATGACTTTCTCTTAGACCAAATGATGTTGGTCTAATATATACAACATGAAAACATATTGATGAGAAAAATATGATTTGTCATGGAAATGAGGAAAATGACATGCCCAAGAAATTCAATTATGCACCGCATTTAACAGAGAATATACAAATCGAACATGAGAAAGGAAGTGGGAGAGAAGAGATGTGCAGCTAGGGTTTCTGAGAGTTACAAAGCAGAGGCAAGTCACCACCGAGTAAATTCAGAGGATTTGTGAAGGAAGAAAAAGAAATAATGACAAGGAGACAGATGGGGCCAAGTCCAAGGAAAATAACAACACAAAGGACAAGGAGGAAGAAGACAAAAGCCAGTAAACAAGGGAAAAAAAACAAAAGGGACCTTGCAGACCCAAAACGGAGATCACTCCTAGAGTAGTGTTAAAAGATCCTGCACTACAGGCGCACAAGGAACACATGGGGACTTACACTATAATCTGTAAATTCATGGGATTATGGCCCACTGAAAAGGCTTTATAGACGTGGATCAAGTATCATTGGAAACCCAAAGGAAGCATTGATCTCCATCTTGGGTCAATGGGATTTTTCACCGTGGTATTCACTAATATTGAAGACAAAGACAAAATATTTGAAGGAGGACACTAATTTTATGCAGCAACTGACCTCTATATGTGGCCTTGGATGATGAACTTTGTTCCAGAGCGAGAGACTTTCACTTCGGTACCTTTCTAGGTAAAGCTTTACTCTCTACCTCTTGATTACTGGAAAATTGAATTGCTTGCGGCCATAGGCAACAAACTAGGTCGTTTTGTCAAAGCTTCGGAAGCCACAAGAAGAGGCAAATATACGTCCTATGCAAGGATTTGTGTGGAAATGGATCTATCAGGAGCTCTTCCAGATGAAGTTATCTTGGAAGTTTTTGATGAGGAATGGGTGCAAACTGTGGACTATGAGCATATCCCATTCAGATTCCGTAAATGCCACGAACATAGACACTTGTTTAGAGACTGCCTCTTAGTAAAGCAGATAACAAGAGCAAACCTAATACAATGAAGGAAGTAGAAAGCTTTTAGAAAGTGGCAAGTAGAGGAAAAGGAGGGAAGAAGGGACCAAAGAAACAACGGAATGAGGGGCAAAAGGTCAGTCAGAATAAGTTTCAAGCATTGGAAGAGAATGAAGAAATGACAAATGAAGACCAAACTATGGAGGAAGGCCCTAATGAAAAGGAGAAGGAAGAATACTACAACCCAATACAAGATATGGGTAATAAGAAAGATACTATGACGAGTGAAACATAACTAGAGATGGATCAGGAAATGACTCAGCGTGAAATAGATCTGGAGGACCATGAACTTAAGGAAATTCTAGATAAGGAACACCTAGATTTGGAAGGGTTCTTAATGCAGGGAACCACGGGAGGGATAGATTCATTACCTCAAGAAGAATGCAACAAAATACAAAAGTTGTTTTTATGGAAACTCAGGAAAGGGGGCTTGACAAAGGAAAAACCATTGATAAGCAGGAGAACAGAGGAGTGAAAACAATGAAATTAACTCCAGGATTAGCTACTAGAAATGCAAGAAAGAAGAGGGGCTGGAAAAAGCAAAAGGAGATCTTGATGGAGTGTGGAAAGCTAATGATAGATTCGGGTAAGATGAAAGACCTAACCAGTTACTCCTTTACAAATTTTTTATTATGAAGTTCACATCTTGGAATATCAAAGGTCTAGGTAGTAGAAGAAAACAAAGAATGCTTGGTTGTAGAATGAAACAAGAAATGATGGATATGATCTTCATTCAGGAAACAAAATGTTCCATTCAGAAATTAAAACTAATCCATAGAAAATGGCTCAATAGAGTTTCTAGAAGTTAAAACAGAGAACACAGCGGGGGGCATTCTCACTCTTTCGAACCCCCAAAAAGTCAGCATAATAGATGCAGAGGCATCTAGAAATGATTTATCAGTGGTCATTCAACCAGTGGGGGTTTCGGAAACCTTCCTGGTCACAAATGTTTGCGGTCCTCAAAGAATAGATGATAAACTCAGATTGCTAGAATCCCTTATGGATCTCAGAAACAGACAGGTTGGAATTCTTTGGATCATAGGAGGGGATTTTAACATAATCAAATCTCTTTCAGAAAAAAGGAGGTACTAGAGTGCTAAACAAAGATTCCTTAGCATTCCAATCATTCACAGATAATATGAAATTGGTTGATTCAGAAACAAGCAATGGCCTTTTTACTTGGAACAACAAAAGAGGAGGTGAGGCACTAGTAGCCTCTAAGTTAGACAGGTTTATGATATCAGAGAAGCTTATGCTTATAGATAAAGAAATAACAGCAAGAGTTCATCCCTTCGGAGGCTTAGATCATTGGCCGATTCAATTGGAAATAAAGGGTGTTGATTCTCCCAGGAATAGACCCTTCAGATTTGAGAATATCTAGCTCTCCCACCTGGATTTCATCAGTAACATTAAAAAATGGTGGTCTAAAGACATGCAATTCCAGGGATCAAAAATGTATCTCCTTCATAAAAGACTAAAGCACATAAAGTTCCGGCTCAAATAATGGAACAAGGAAGATTTTGGTAGCATTTTTGTGGACAAAAAATCAGTGGAAATCAAAATTCAGGAACTCAACCAGGTACTGATTGAAGATGGCTTTGACAAAGTCAAAAGTGATCAGGCTGATAAACACCATCAAGAATGGGAGAAGTTATGCAAACAAGAGAATATATTTTGGAGGCAAAAGTCTAGAGTTCAATGGCTCAAAGAAGGAGAGCGTAATACAAAAATTTTCCACATATCCACTATGGCTAATAGAGCATACAACAAAATCTCTACAATAAAGGATGAGAATGGGGAGTTTCAGATCACTCATAAGGATATTGAAACTGTGTTTGTTCAGCATTTCTGAGGCATCACTCGAGAAAACTATCCAGACAGGGAACTATCCATCAGGGAAATTACAAGGCATATACCTAAGTTGGTGTCTAGAGAGGATAATTTTAACCTAAATAGACCAGTAACTGAAGAGGAGGTCAGCGAGGTTCTTAAAGACATGCAGAATGGCAAAGAACCAGGCCCGGATGGTTTCAATGTGGATTTTTTTAAAGCTTGTTGGAACATAGTCAAACAAGATATTTTGAATGTGGTGGAGGATTGCAAGAGAAGCAAAACTATCCTGAAAGCCCTCAACACCTCCTTCATCACCCTGATCCCCAAACATGACTCAGCCCAAACTGCAGATAAGTACAAACCCATAGCTTTATGTAATGTGGTATACAAGATAATATCCAAGGTAGTGGCTAACAAACTCAAACCTCTCCTTCCTTCTTTAGTGTCAGAGGAACAATCAAGTTATGTGGAGGGCAGACAAATCTTAAACAACATTATTCAAGCCCATGAGGTGGTTCACACACTTACCAGCAAAAGGCAGGCGTGGATGATCCTGCAATTGGATATTGCCAAAGTGTATGACAAGGTAAATTGGATTTACATCAAGAAGGTTCTCTCTGCTTTTGGGTTCGATCACAACTGGATCAGATGGGTTATGGCTCTGGTGACTTCTTCTAGCTTTTTAGTTTTGGTGACTAGCTCTCCCTCAGAGATCTTCATTCCTTCTAGAGGCCTCAGGCAGGGAGACCCACTCTCTCCCTTTCTCTTCATCCTCATGATGGAAGGACTTGGTCAGTCCATTACGCATGCCAAGGCCATGGGCAAAATCAAGGGCCTTCAATTAACTGAGAATGGTCAGGCACTAACTCACTAACAATTTGTAGATGATACCATGCTACAAGGAATCCCCACAGTGAAAGAAGCTTCAGCCTACAATCAAATCCTTAATGAATTTTCCATGGCTACAGGTATGGAAGTCAATCTCTCTAAATCAAAAATATTCTTCTTAAACACTAACATTGCTATTCAGATAAATATCTCACGAATTCTTGGATTCCAAAGGGATTCCCTCCCCTCAAAGTATTTGGGAGTTCATCTCACAGCCAAACCAATGCACAAGAGTATCTGGGAATCAGTGCTTAATAGATGCAGGACAAAGTCAAAAAATGGACCATCAGAGCCTTGAACTTCGTTGGTAGGTTGGTTCTGACAAAGGCTGTTCTGCAATCAATCCCATTATTCATGTTATCAACCCTTCCAACTCCCAAAGGTGTATTAGAGCAATTCAAAAATATTCAAAGAGATTTCCTTTAGGGTAAGGAGGAAACAAGGAAGAAATGGGCTCTGGTTTCTTGGGATAAAATCTATAAACCCAAGAGCCACGGGGGTCTAGGCTTAGATGATCAGGAGATTCTTAGTAAAGTTCTAGGAGCCAAGCTTTGGTGGCGATGGGTACAAGAGCCAAAAGCCCATTGGGCAAGGATCTAGAAAGAAAAATATGCCAGCTCCTGGCACACTAGTGATCTCATAAGAATTTCTGGAAACATAAAGGGCTCTTACATCTGGAATAGAGCTTGGGAAAATAGAAGCCTAGTACAAAAAAATAGTTTCTAGGAAATCAGAGTAGGAGAGCTAACACTCTTTTGGGAGGACAAATGGCAACAAGAACCAACGTTGTTAAAAGAGGAATTTTTAAGCTTGAAGTAGGAAGCAGATTCCCAAGGATTAAACAAAGTAAAGGATTTCTGGGATCTTTCTCATAACTCGGGAAAGTGGAGAAGCTGGAGAAACATTGACTGCAGAGATGATGACCCCACAAAAATTAAAGCAGAGGCACTTAGGTGCTTACTAAAACAAAGGATGATCTTGGTAATAGAGGGGCAGGATCAGTTAAGATGGGGCAACAACAATAAAGGCACCTTTAATCTTAAGGAAGCAAAAGGTATTCTCCTTGAGCTAGATTCCAGTGTTCCGGACAAGACTTGGTAGCACCTCTGGAGACACCAAGGTTGGATGAAGATCAAGCTTTTCATGTGGTTGGTTCATCATAAGAAAATCTTGACTTGGGACAATATTAGGAAGAGGGGTGTCATGGGGCCTTCTAGATGTCAGCTTTGTGAAGAGCGGGAGGAGACAATGGAGCAAATTCTCAACAGCTGCTCTTACACCACCTGGCCATGGGATTCTTTCGCTACCATTTTCCAACGAACAGATAGGGACAGAGGAAGTATCCTAAATACCCTAAACAAGTGGAGAAGAAACTTTACAGAGAATGAGTTCCTCAATCTAGCTTGGGCCTTCACGCTAAGCTTCATTATTTGGAATGTATGGAAAGAAAGGAATAAAAGAATATTCAAGAATGAAAAGTCTATCCCGCATTGATTTTTTGATCTGATCTTGAAAGAGCTCAGGGAGACAATTAGTACCATAGTTCACAATCTCCCCAAGAATCCCCCCTCAAAGACTGAGCTGAGAACTCTCAGGCAACTGGGAATGCAAGATATTATTTCCCAAGGACTAAACATGAGAAATATGGCTATGGAGACAAAGAAGTATTTCTGGCAACCTCCACCAAAAGGATATTTGAAATACAATATTGATGGTGCTTCAAAAGGCAACCCGGGAACAACTGGTTTTGGAGGAGTTTTAAGAAATGAAGAGTGCAGTATTATCTTTATCTTCCACTGTCATTTAGGAAGAGCCACCAAAAATATGGCGGAATTAATGGCTCTGGAGCAATGTCTAGAGTTTCTGATTCAATACCAAGGCTCTAATGTCATTATAGAAGCAAACTCAGAGATAACCATTAACTCTGTGAAAAGAATCAAATGTGCTACTCGACTGGAGATAGTCTCAAATCACTGGAGACTAATCTAGGTTTACCAAAGAATCCAAGTACACCTCCAGGGACTTCGAACTATTAGTTTTAACCATGTTCGATGAAGTGCCAATAAGCTAGCGGACATACTGGCCAACCAAGGTGTGAACAATGCAGAATTCGGGGTGGCAAGAAAGTGGTAGGAGATGTCTTATAGCCGTTTAAAAGCTCTCTGCGATGAACAAGCTGCAAAGGACAGAGAATTTTTTTGATATCGGGCCAAGGTGAGGGATCTGGGTATACTTTTGTAACAGGTGGCAGTTATCTATTGCATGTTTCCCACCCACCTGACAAATCGTGCACCAGAGTGCAGGTGCGGCACTTGGTCCTGCTTGTACCTCCACTTTTATGGCATCAAGCCTCCCCCCACCAGATATTTTGTGAAGACAGGGCAATAGTCCTTATCATGTGTTTGTCTCTTGCATTTAACATATCCTACCTCCATACGTACCTTCGGTCAGGATACCATTTCTTGCTTCAAGCTCTGCAGTTCTAAATTCAAGTTTTGAAGTTGCGCTTAGATTTGTTGAACTCCCAACCCTAGGTCCAGTATTGGGGTCTCGTGTAACTTGTCTCTAGTGCCTCGGCTTGGGTTGATATATTTTGTTGTGACAGGGTCGTCCTCAAATGTGGTGTTAATGACACCACAAACCATGTGCAATGCTGCTCATCTGTCAATGTCATGTTGGCCTCGTGGATAGCACTTCTCAACCTCTTATCCAAATCCCACGGAGTTTCACTAGGCATCATTTTCAATCTCTTTGAACCCAATAACTGACTGGGTCCCTGACATTGGGCGCCCAAATTCCTTATTTAGCGCCTCCTGGATTGCGGTAATACCTTCAGTTGGATGATCATTTGAATACTTCATGTTCCAAGTCAGTACGCGATCCTGAAGCGCACTAACTAGGGTAGCCTTCTTGATGTTATCATCTGTGATACCCTGAGCATCCCATACATATTTTATCACAAACCAGAATCGTCTTGGTTCCTCATTCCCTGCACCTTTAAATATTGGCAGCTTAACTGAGCTTGCCATCCCGATCTTTGAGGTTGTTGGAGTTGGGGGTGGGGTTGGTGTAGGAGTGGTTGGATTTGATGTACGTGGTGGCGTGGATGGTGGTATCAGGGGGAAGCACTCTTTGATCAACTGGACTGCACTTCTTGGTGAGAACCTCACAATTTTTTCCTCGCTTTCCTGGGAAATGGAAGCTAACGGACTGTTCCCTACTCCTCCCGTTCCGCAGTAACCTCTTTTTCTCTGCATTACTCCAGACATTAATCAATGTGCATAATTTTTTTTTCACATAATAACATCTTAATCCACGTATTCAATGATTTGATATACCTACCTCGCATTCCCTGAATAAATCGCCTTTCTGCCTCACTATAGCTCACTGTGGTATCTATTGCAAACTCAGTGATAAATCCTCCTATTACCCAATCCAGCCAATGTTCTACTATGCGTGCGATCTTATCCTCGGTGGCTTCTAGCCGGCGAACCAGTTTTGGGGTCCACACAATGGGCTGGTCCAATCTGCACCTTCCCATGCTGTCAGCTAGCCTTGCGATCCACTCGTACAGCTCTACCAGGAATGACGCAAAGAAGATCTCATGAATGTCTATGAATATATATCGGTCCAACCAATCTTCTTCTGATATTCACAGGTTTCTATTTTCCTGAACTTCGAACTTGTGGAATTTCAGATCCCACTACTCTTCAATCTCATTCTTTGTAGGGTTCTAGTGTTCCCACATCAAACACCCCTTAGGTAGATCTCGGTCCCAACAATGAAACCATTTGTTGGCTTATATGGGCCTGACCCAGGTTCGGAAGAATTATTTAGCCAAGCAAATCCCGCAGCTACCGACCCTTTCGACAACAACCCGAGAAGCGCGGACTGAGGTCTCACCCGAGGTAGTAGGGGAGGGTGCTGGAACTAGGTTTCCACACCCTTAGGATGAATAGATGTGGTCTGAGAGGTTTGTGCATCGTCCTACAGCCTCACGCTGCACTAGATCCGTGCAGATCCAGATAACCTTAGCTTTCTCTTACCGCACTGATTACAGATCTAATTTATTTTATTAAGTATTATAACCCAAATCTACATAGAAAGGTCTTTAAGAAAACACTTATTACTTTCATTTAGTTCACATATTAAGATTATACCCGACTCACAAGTACTCAATCAAAACAGTTTCATTAACCATAAAAGAACAGAGTTGCGATAGTTCATAATTAACACAAAATTTAGAAGAAACTTATCTTTATTTCCACTTATCACCCTTACATCCAGATCTGCCCTGCGCACTCAACTGTCGAGGTCCGCGCACACAGCTGCGGACTCTTCCAAGCCTCTACGCACACAGCTGCAAAGCCTCTATCCTCTACAAAAACCCTCGACTTGGACTTACAGACACTCTCAGAATGCTCTTCTCAAACACCCATTACATTTCAGATCTCAAAATCATACCAAAAACTTAGCTACTCTACCCATAGAGCTTCGCTCTATTTATACCTTTCCATGGACCACGATCCATAGGCAGGCCGACTAAACTTACATTTCTTTACATTATTTTTGGGCGGACTACCCTTTTCACTTTGACTTATTACAAATCACACTCCGCGCATCTCGCGGAGTCTTTACCCTGCTCTTACCCAAAATTGCGGGCTTTGCACCCCCTACCCATTGCACGGGGCTTTTGCTACCCAACACTTCATTATTTATGAAGGATTCCATTGGAGAGATTGTACCAACAGGGAGGTACCACATGCCACATTATAATCGCAAGCGCAATTGGCAGTTTGTCATCCCTTAGAGACTAGCGACACAACGGATGCAATATTGCATTTAGTCATGTTAAATGGTGCATTCGGGTCCGTAATATATATCGCAATTGGTAGTTCGGTGGTGTCAAGTCTTTTGAACATTATGATTCAATGGATGCAATATTTCAATAGGTCATATTGTAATGTTGCAGCAGGTCCGCATACATATCACATCTATATATTATATACCTTTCTGCTCTTTGCTATAACCTGTTCGGGTCCGTGTATTATCGCAATCGACACTTTCAATGTTGCAAGGTTTTACAAGATTCTTGTGATATGGTGGATGCGATAATATATCAAATCATATTGCAATGGTGTATTCGGGTCCACATATATATAACCTTCCCACTCTATAACATTGGTTATATAGAATTTAACCACATGAAATCCTTATATCCGTGCTATTTCTATTATAATGTTTATATAATAGAAATACGCAATAATCATGCGTAACTTACTTTTTTTGCCTTTTTACAGCCTTTGCACATTTTCCGATGTTTGCCTTTTTCGAATCAATCCTCCACTGTAGATATTACCATCCCATCCAACGGTTGATATTACACCCGACCAACAAAGCTGCTCGGTGATCCTGCACCATAGATCAAAACTGCATTTGATCCAATGCTCGACAACGATATTGGGTGAGCTACATGCATGACCCTTAATCAAATTCCAGACCCGATGTAAATTATAAATCGCCAATGTAAAAAAGTTCAGGTCCGACCTCTCGCTTAACACCCGTTCACCTTTTTAACCTGAAATCCATCGGATGATGAGGCCCAAGCATTCTATGGCTTGTAGGATTACACTAACACGTAGGTTAGTCAATAAACTCAACATTGTAGGATGACTATGGTAAGTTGCTTTTGCGTTAGGAGCTAACTCTTCCAACCATACGATGACCGTTGATCTAAGAGATCCAATAGGTCCTGTGCACTCTTCGTCTGTTTCCTCCTTAACTTAATCTCGCTTGCTTTTGATGGAATCTATGTTAAAACCACGGTTTCTACGACACTCCGTTTAACACACGGCATTCATATATCGATTCATTCACTTAATATTGGATCGCCATCGATCCATTTAGTGGGAATACAAAGGAATACCTGGTTAACTGTTGAACGTGGATACATAGAGTAATAAGAGTCCACACTAGGCATGAGCCTTATCCTCTCAGCTCAATTATAGCAATCAATTGACCTCTGCCTTAAACCCCCTCTAATACTCAACCTCTCGCTTCTCACTCAAAACCTAATCATCTCAACTCCCTTGACTTTCCACTCTTCTATGTTTTATATGCCTACTCTGATAGCTCCTATGACTTCTAATATGCTCTCCAATGGCTTGACTATCTTGGCCTTCCTTTGGTTTCTCCTCATGGCTTCTTGCTCCTGTTTCTTCACGGATCTGCTCTACTTCTCCTTGGCTTCATATCATCATTTAGTATCCTAGAATATTGTTATATAGACATACTCCTGTTGCTTCATGGATATGCTCTACTTGGCTTCACATCATTGTTTACTATCCAGAATATTGCCATATTGACATCAATGACAACCTAGATTAATAGCAGTAAGTAGTTTCGGGATTTTAAGTCCCGAAACACTAGAAAGCGGATAAGGCTGTTTAAGTGGGAGGCATAGAAAACTGGCTATTTTAGAACGTGCTTCCCCCCCCTGCTGTTAAATTTTGGACGACAAATGAGGGTTGAAAAGGGCAGTGGGCCATCAGATGAGGGAAGGGTGTGCGAGATGAGAGGCGAGGTAGTGAGTGTTTAACACATGAGTGAAGGGGGGAGTAAAAGTTAGGATAAGGGGTATTTATGGGTTTTTTTGGGTGAAATAGGGAAATTAATAAGGGGAAAGTGGTTTTTTCAAAGGGGAAAGGGTTTCACACTAGGAAAAAGGGGGTTTTCGGTAAGGGAATGAGTTTGGAGGGTAATTTGCTAGGAAAATATGTGAAACCAAGGGGCAAAGGTGAAAATGAAAGGAAAATGGGATATTATTAAGAAATGATGGGATAATGGGGAAATTAGTAAGTATGTAGTGGGGGATGAAATGAAATGAAGGGAAGTTAATCAAATCACCTATTGAACATCCTTTCACTTTCATAACTGCTCCTGCACATTGAAATACATGATCAATCATGATAAATGTGCTTATGCTTCAATCAACTTTGTACTTCTGCAATCTTTCTTCTACCTACCCTTTACTTACCTTAACATTTTTTCTTCTCTTTATTTGGTGCATTTAAGCTAGTAGACCCTTTCTTTCCTTTTTCTTTTGAAAAGAAAACTATCTAATCCTAACCTTATAACGTCCAAGGGCTCAGATTAAACTGATGAGCTCCTTATTATTCTCTACCTAACTGCTGATCTGCCAAGATTAAACAGTTTGGCTAGATCTTTTATTCTCTAACTATAAACATGAAATTTAAAGCATGAAATAGTCAAGATTAAACTATTTGACTATCATGGGTTGTGGCATTTATGACAAGCTGCACACAACCATTATTTTTCATAATAAAGGAAAAAATAGTGGCACTTGAACTTGCACACTTTCATGATTTGGTTTTTGCTTTTCTCTCTAACCTAACATTTTATTTTTGCCTTCATTTTTTAGGGCATATATTCTAACATTTTATTTGATATGGACATATTTATCAAAATATTTCTTAACATTTTTATTCAGTATTATTTTTTCCCGTATCCTAGCTTAACATTTTTTGAAAAATATTTTCATTTTTTGACTAATTGATTCTAACTTTACCAAAATCAAAAAATGCTACAACACTTTCTATATAGATGAGTCTAAGAGGTCACAATATAATCAGAGCCTACATAACAATAATATTGTAAGGGCACAACAATAACAATAGTGGCCTTCTATGGGGCACAATAATAATAATATGGGGACTACATGGACACAACAATACAATAAGGGGGTTGGACTAATAACAATAAAGGGCTATACTAGTAGTATAGGGACCTAACAAGTTGATTACTGCACACCCTAACTAGGACATTTGGATATGATATTAGAATATAATCCACATATCCATAACATTACAATATAATTTGTAGATGATTGGAAAAGGTGGGCTTCATATAAATTCCAACGCATTAAAGTAAATTATGTTATTTATGTTCGGAGTAACAAGCTTTGCACAACGTCAACATAATTCCAACGAAATTTTAAGCTACATCATCAATTTCCTCGATATTTGTTGTTATGAATCCACTCTTTTGACGTCAATTTCACATTGTAAGGTCTATACGATTGATCTTTTGTTGGATGAAGACATCATCTTTTCAATCTCTACAATTTGATTTAAAACACAATGGGTTGAACAAGATTTACAACACAATGACTTTGATTCTCCAAGATCATTGTGAGTTGTCATTAAGTTTTGTTGTTCGGGGGTCTTTCAAACCACTAATGATTTTTTTGTTGGGCCCGCCTATTCATTTGCTCCAAAAACTATGGTTTTTATAGATGGTCCGCTTGTTCTTCCGCTCCAAACACTATGGTTTTCTTGATGGGTCCACCCATCACTATTTCAAATGTTTTTGTATATATATTCAAGGGTTCAAAAAAACTGAAAACACTATGATCAAGCCCTTTTCACCCTAAATTGCAAATGCTAGTTTAAGAAATTGATCGACAAAAATGTTTGATTAAAAATTACGAAACGACTCCAACAACCTATCATCGAGAGGGATGGGTGTATATGTACGCATTAAATCCCTCACCATTCGTATATATTTCATTAAACAGTCACTTGCCCATAAAATAAATTGTTCACTTCGCCTTTCCACTCAAGTTTCCACGGGTTTTACATTTAAGTGTTGTTGTGGTAGTGAAAGCCATCAATTGTGCCTCCCCAATCTTGCTTCTTTGTGTGTTGATCAATTCACTGTGAAAGAAAAAAAGTACAGAATGCATGCGGACTATAATTCATCGTCATCCTTTCAGAAGCCAATATTAGACACCAATCATGGACTAGATGCTCAAATAGTGGTATTCACCCCCTCGAAAAGGAAAAAGCAATTGAATGGGGACCACTACCCTTTGGGATTGGTTTACTTTTATGTTGCCACTAAGCATCACACAAATCACTCATAAAGTTGTACACCATTGTATTGATGGTTAGAAGCAATGATCAAATTTGAAGGGCTAGTCTTAATTTCAATTTGAAGGGCATATATTCATCCAACACTTCTATAATGAAAAGCTAAAAAAATATTATTTCTACATTTCTTTTTTAATCATTTTTTTTTCTATTAAATAAATTAAACTTAAAACTATGTTGTTAGAAGATATCACATTATGACAATGTCAGATAGATAATATAATGGGATCTAAAAATTAAAAAAAAATAATTAGAATTGCAATTTTTAATAACTGTTGCATTTTTTAAATAACAAAATGGTTTCATTATTCTTAAAAATATCTATGATATTCAAATTATGCATTTTTAATAATTAATACATGTGATTCAAGCCACTCTTCTAAAGTTTAATTGAAAAAATTCCAAGCAATAAAAAGTTGTACATAAAACCAACTCAGTAGCCTAGTTGTGGTTGATGGGTCTCTGGGCTAGATGAGAGATTTTAGAATACCTTGAAATCATATTGAATGAACTTCTTGTTGTCATTATACTTATGAATAGGTTAATGGTAAGGAAATGTTATTCACATTGATTGTGGTTTACTCATACCATGACAGTTTTTCTCAACTTTTCCAGCGTCAAAAAGACATTGAACATGGACATTACATGCAAATATAAGAAACCCAACAACATCTAGAAACATATTGAGAAGAAGCAACCAATAATTGATTCAACAACAACAATATTCAAGTGAGCATTGCCATGAACAAATAGAACATGTGCCATGAACAAATAAAACACGTGGGAAATTCACAATCTTGAGCCTACAATCTCTATCTTTCTTAATTGGAATCCATTCTACCATTCTTTGGGCAATAGAAATCAATGCTAACATAAGAGAAAGACCTAGGTGGATACAAAACATATGATTTATCATACATCCATCTCCCCTTGAATAGATCACAGTGGACTTGCATGCTTGTTGAAGGACATGTGTGTGCCCTTTCCTCCCATGGGTGCATTATTAACACTCTTGTTACTTATCCTTGGAATAGGGTTTATGTAATATTCTTAGCAATTAATTATGTCTCATTGTTCCTATCAGATTTATACGAGGAGCCTGAATCTTGTTGCCGATCTTGGAGAAGATTATATTCAAACACAGGTTAGACATCTTTTAACTATATGTTTGGCATTAAATGCTTCTTGATTGTAGGCACCCATTGGTCCTATTATTTACCAGAGAGCATACGAGTAGGAAATTCAATGGATATGTACATGGTGTCTAACTTTCACTTAAATCTTAATCTTTATCTTAGTGCTTATAATATAAATCTTGAATTAATATGTTTGTTTATATAAATATTATAGTTGTATAAAAAAGAGTCTTCTATGAAGGGGAGGAATTTTGGTTATCCACGCAACTTAACAAAGTAAGTTTGTATGTGGTCATGTGTATCGTGGCTGTGTGCTTTTGCTGAAAAAATTAAACTAAAAAATATTATGTGAAGCCGCCCACCGATATATTTTATTAGTTCATGGAGATGACCACGCAAATAAGTTAAAAATTATGACGAGTCTGAGCCTACAGGAATAACAGATATCTTGTAATTTTCAGAAATTTTCGGATGCGGATTAATTATCATTTAGACCATTGCCTTGAAGTCTGAGCCTATTTTATTGGTTATTGGTTCTTGGAGTCTGAGCCTACAGGAATAATAGATATCCTGTAATTTTCAATCTACGAATCAATCTACAACCTTGATGTGATGTTCACGAAATTTCTGTGAAACCGCCCACCGACATATTTTATTGGTTATTGGTTCTTGGAGTCTGAGCCTACAGGAATCCTGTAATTTTCAGAAATGGCCGCCAGACGAGGATGCCTTCACAGCGAATTTTATAATATTATTTAAATTGTTTAAAAAACCCGTAGAGATCAAAATTAAAATTTCCTCTTGACGCGTAATTTTTGCTGAGCACTTCTCTGACGTGTTCAATTTTGGGAGTATATTCTTCATCCATGTATTCGCACCATCGCTCACGGCGCTGTACAACGCCAGAGATACTGAGGATTCGAAGTCTTGTACACCGCCCCAAGCCAGTGACAGCCATCAATTGTGTGGCCCCTCGGTTTATACACGCAACAAGCAATTGAATTTCAAAATAGGCAAAACACATAAGTTTTTATTAAAATATTTTTATATATTGTTAATTGAATTTATCTTAAAGATGCTTGTTATACTCTCACCTAAAATTTAATTCTAACCAATCAAATAATGAATTTATTATTACTGTAATTTGACGATAATCTTTTGATAATGACCGTCCGTTTGTTTAAGTATTTAAAAGTATGTTAAAAACAAAAGAAATAAAAAAAGGAAGGCTATACATGCAGGGTTAGCATCATTTTGTTGTTTTAATTTAATTGAATTATTAATAAGATTTTTAAATTCTATATTTTCAGGGAATGTCGATTTGATTCAATTGGTCCATATTGTATTCGAACAATGGGTGAAGAATAACAAAATAAAAGAGTAAATAAAATAATCAAATTTATTAAAAAAGTTTTGGTGTTTTTTTTTAAATATAATATATATGTTATAAAATAATTTTTTAATAAAAAAAAAATATTTATATTTAAAAGAAATATTTAATATGTAAAAGTTAATTTATTTTAATTAAAGCAAAATGGTTATTTTTTTCTTGTTTAACAAATTTTGTTATAAGTTTTGAATAATTAATTGTAAAAAAATAGTTTCTATTATAAATATTGTTATATTAGTTTGTTGTAAAATTATATATATAATTATAATTGATTCATGGAATTTAAAAACAAGTTAAAAGTTAATTTTGTAATTTTATTTAAAAAATATTAACAAAAATCTTTCAAGTTTGTAATTTTTGATGATTTATAAAATTAAGAAGTTAAATATTGTCAAATATTTTGAAATTAAAATTATGGAATTCAAGTGCATATAAACATTTTCAAAGAAATTTAAATTAAAACATTTTGGAAAATATAAAAAAAAAAAATCTATTTAAAAAAAAAAAATTACAAATTTATTATATAAAAAATAAACATTATTTTAATTTAATCTTTATTTAATAATATATATTTATTGTTGAGTTTAGACTTATGTGATCCATATTAATTATAATAACATTTTTCACCAAAAATTACATAGGAGATAATGTGATTCATATTAATTAGGAGATAATGTGATTCATATTAATTATAACAATATTTTTCAGTAAAAATCACATAGGAGATAATCTCGTCTATGTGTATCAAACCAACCAGTGTGGTTCATCTTCAGGACAAGATGATGAATAACTAGCTGTTAGAAAATAACAACTAGTTTGATTAATTATTATTTACTTATTCATTTATTATATATATTGACTAATTATTGCTATTTTAGGCATGGAGGGGTCATAATTGACCACCAACCGCTTTAACTATCTGATGGAGTCTCTGCTACAATCTGCTTGCTTTAATGAATGAATCTGATCTTTTCTGATACTCTGCTCGGCTGTCCTTCCTGAACAGGTGGAGTGTTATATGAAAGAAGCTCCATAACTGATAAATGTTGTGATCTGCTCGAGGCTTGTCCTTTTCTTCTCGGCCATCCTGTTTCTTAAATGCAGTTGTTGGAGATGCAATGCGCCAGGTACAGGCAAACAGGTTACCTTCGTCCTTCAGGAGCATGAAATGGCTATGGTCGTGGACAGTATGGACAAATGAAGAAGGAAGATCGGCCATCGGATCGCATGGATGGACGACGGGGATTGGTTTTGCAGAAGATATTAGGAGATATGGGATCGGGATGGACGAGGGCCGTTGGATTAAATACATGCGGATCCAACAATCATCGGGGGCAGAAGATGCGCGGGGGTTAACGTGCGATTTTGATCAGATTGCATCACAATATTGCATCGCGGAAGACAAGGGGCGTAGCCTTTATACACATGGATGCGATTTGCGATAGCGATTAAATCGCATCGCAATATCGCATCGGCGAAAGTCAAGGGGTGTAACCTTTATACACATGGATGCGATTTGCGATAGCGATTAAATCGCATCGCAATATCGCATCGGCGGAAGTCAAGGGAAAAACGGAGGTAGCAGGGTGAAAGGGAGTAAGCGAGGTGAAGAAGAAGGAGGACGATAACCGGTGCAGACCTCTTTTGAACAAGAAACCAAGGACTGAGCTTACTTTCATTCTTTGAAAATCAGCAACATGTAGCAGAGCTAAC
The DNA here is from genome assembly GCA_000404065.3 of Pinus taeda. Classification (NCBI taxonomy): domain Eukaryota; kingdom Viridiplantae; phylum Streptophyta; class Pinopsida; order Pinales; family Pinaceae; genus Pinus; species Pinus taeda. Next base: position 19,691 of record APFE030325507.1, read on the forward strand.
ATGTCCCTATAGTAATTGGCTATTTCTTTTCTTCCCTTTCTTCTTTAGTTGTATTGGAATGTTCAATTGATCTCTTGAAGCCTTTCTTTTAATTCCACGAGAGGAAAAAGAAGAGTTGCGTGTAGGGGTATTACCTAGTTCTCTAGTGTGACAAAGAATTGGATCTTATTTATGGAGGTACACTTTGGTAATGATTTGTACTTCCTCCTATGGGATAGTTGTTGGATCTTTGTTTCTCCATTCCTCTACTAGAGATTTCATGTCAATGTTTTGTAGTACCATTTCCTCAAAGTTATCTAGATTAGAAAACTCTTGGGTATTGTCCTTCATTTCTAGCTCTTCCTCGTAATCCTTCCCAATCTATTGTCCATGTGTAGCCTTTGTTTGTTTGGGTTATTATTGACTTATTTTCCCACTCTTTACCATATTCTCCACTTGTTATCTCAGTTTCTTTGAGCTGTTAGAGGATTGTGAACCGACTGTTTCCCATTCCATTTTTAGAAGCTAAATCCCCCTATCCCTTTTTAGTTATCTACCTTTCATTGACGATCATGGTAAACCCATCTTGATTTGAGGACAAACTTGCTGGCACATTTTTCTGAACTTGGTTTGATAGGGATTCTTAGAGCAAATGGTCGTATTCATGAAGGGGTCCAAGGGATTTTCTCATAATCTATTGGTAATTCCCACCTTTTTCTTCACTACTTAGCTAAATTCTACCTGGGAGGGGTTTGATATATCCAGGTAAGCGCAAAGGTGAGCATAAGAAGTATATTGACCTTGCTATGTGGTATCCAAAATCACAAGAAGATGCCGGATAACATTGCCAATGCTTTTAAGGATGTTAGGATCGCAAAAGTACTGAGGGAGTGAATAATTGGAGCCAAATAGAAGTCTTCTCTATCAAGTATAAATATTTAAACCCATGGCTTGATGAATAAACCAACCGAATTCATAAAATCTGGTCCTCCCTAGAATATGGAATCTCTATCTTCTGTATTATTGAATATGGTCATGAAGAAACCCTTGGAACCCAAATTGAAGTCTAGATCCCCTTTGAGTGTCAATTGTTCTTAGATCTAGATGAGCAAGGTTTATTACAAGGGCCGGAGACCTACAAATTTACATATTGTAGCATGCTCTCACATATAATTGTTAGAAATAATGCATTACTCCCATATGCATGCAACAAATTACGAGTTGAGGTGAGTTGAGTTGAGTTGATTCAAGTCTAATTTAGAGTGAGTTTGCATGAACACGTTAGCAAGAGTTGAGTCAAATCTAGTCAGAGTTTGCATGATTCCATATTTAGTAAGTGTGGTCCTTATATACTCATGGCTTGGTCATTGTGAGATATATGAGGTCAAAAGAGCCAAAAGCCACATCTCTGTGAATGTGTACATGTGAGAAACATTACCACATCTCTGTGAATATGTACATGTGAGAAACATTTAATAAATAAAAGTTTATTTTGTGTGTGTATTTGTGTGTTGTCCTCATGGACCTTTTCATCAATATTCAACTTTTGCCCCTCTTTTCTGTAAGGATTTCTAGAAGGAGTGTTTTAACTGTACGAGGAAGACATGAACCATTGCCTTTTAGATTATTCATTGCTAGAGTAATGAATGAAGGAGTTGCAACATGGTTACCTGTCCAATAAGATAAATTTGCCTCTAGTTGCAATTGGGATTTATGAGTTGAGAAATTGTTGGATTTGCATAGGCATATTGATTAGCTTTTCCAACAATGACTTTTCTGTAGGAGGAAATGTCTCCAAATAGGGACACCATTAAAAATAAAGGAATATAAGTCCAATAAAAACCCAAAAAAGAAAAATTACAGAACCACTATTTGAATTTCTATTAATTTTTAATAGTTGATTATATTGTTTGATTAAGATTTTTTTAATTTCTATTATTTTTTAATAATTAGTTGATTGAGATTTTTGTAATTCTTATCCTATGAAATAATAATAGGAATAATAAGTTTATGTTAGATTTTAAGCTTCTGTGGTAGTTTTTTGGAGTAGCATGATCCGGATTATCCACAGTATTGTGTTCATTTCATCGACGTTTCAAACCCCAAAGGGGGTCCATCATCAAGACTAAATTTGATAGAATATGAATGATAGTTCCTTGCGAGAAGAATCTTTTGACCAAAGTATAAATAAACCTAGATCTTGATAAATGTTTATAAAGAAGCCGACCCTTATATATATATATATATATATATATATGAATTCTTTTATTTTTATTTTTATTTCAATTTATTATAATAATTTTAGTTCAATTACTTTAATTCAGATTATTCTAGCTTTAATTATTCTGAAAGAAAAGCCCTTGACTCATACCCTTTGAAACCAGCTTGGTGGAAAAGATTTGTTGATGACACAAACTTAAGATGGACTCATGGCAAGGCTGAACTGGAGAAGTTTTTCAATCATCTTAACTCTATATCTTCCGAAATCAAGTTTACTATGGAGCTTGAAGAGAACGGTAAAATCCCCTTTCTAGATGTACTGATCAGTAGAAAAGAGGATGGTACTTTGGGACACCAGGTCTATAGAAAGAAAACTCATACTGATAGATATCTTCATGCTGACTCATACCATCATCCATCCCAAAAATCTGGCGTCTTAAACACTCTAGTTGTTAGGGCTTTCAGGATTTCTAACCCTGATCACCTAAATGAAGCAATTGAACACTTAACCTCTATCTTCGAAAACCTAGGATACAAAGAGTTGAGTATTAAAAAAGCTATAAGAAGAGCTCAGGATAAGGTCCTCTCTAAGCATCCTCCTGAAAACAAGAAAGAAAATTGTGGAAAATTTTACCTTCCATTGCAAAACTTTTAAAGAAGAATAACATAAACACTCAATTTACAACATGTGGAACAATAAGGCAAATGGTGAGATCAGTAAAGGATAACATCAATCGTCAACAACTCAAGGGTGTGTACATGATTGATTGCTCTTGTGGCAAGAGTGATATTGGGTAAACAGGACGGTCTCTAAAAATAAGACTTAAAGAGCACGGAGCTGACATAAAGAATGAGAGATCCCGTACATCAGCCCTTGCGGAACACTCATCCAAAACCAAACATCATGTGTGTTTGGAAGACGCTAAAATAATTGCAAGAGAGGACAATTATCAAAAAAGAAAAATCCAAGAGGCCATTGAAATTATGAAATTTCCTCATAACCTCAACAGGGACAATGGGAGTGAGATTAGTGGAAATTGGGTTCCCCTGATTAGACAAATAATAAATTCATTA
>APFE030325520.1:4545-67057 GCA_000404065.3 Pinus taeda
TTCTGGGAGATGATGTAATCAGATGACCTTGTTCCTTTAGGTAGTGAAGCAACACTTTTAGGGACTTAGGAGCCCTCAATTTATGGACATTTATGATTGGGGTTGCAGTTCCCAAAAGTGTCTATAACACAAGGGTCAAGGTCACAGTCTGTTGGCTTAGGGGGTCCTAACCCAGGTTTAGATTTAGTTGTGCCAACCAAAAAAACCCTACACTGCTGGCACTTTCGGCAACAACCCGCGTAACGCAGGTTGTAGTCTCACCTAAAGTAGTATTGGGGGCTGCAAGAACCAAATTTCTGCATCCAAATACTAGTGTGATGTCTTCCAGTACCTTAGAGTTGCCTCTATGCAGATCGATAGACTTCTAGAGCTCATTACTATAACTAAGTTAATGCGGCCTTCATATATTCGCGAAGGTCCACGATTAGTCCTTTCATACCTTAAATAGTTGATTTACCTACTTTCGTGCATCAACAAACGACCCTAGATCAGAGTTCACACAGATTTACTTAATTCATTAGAAAACATAAGAGAAATGGCATGTAAGTTCGTGGAAGTGGCTAAGCATTCATTTCATACATTATTAAGACAGAATCATTAAATTTGCGTAACATTCAATCATTAATTCATAAACATATCATTAATTGGCAACATATAATGTAAACAGATACAACAGAAATACTTAGTAATTATTCGGAAGACTAGCTTGATTTATCTTCAAGTCACTGATTATGGACTCTCCTACCCTACGCACACAGCTGCAGGGGTCCGTGCACTCATCTACACACTCTACGCATGCCTCCTGCGCACTCAGCTTTAGGAGCCTTTCCTTCTCTACCTAAGCATAGGAAGCGGAGCCTTCCTGCCTTAGCTCTTGCCCAAGACCACAAAACTCTTTAATGTACCTGATTCTTTATCCAAACTTACCTCCAAGACACACTAAGACTCAAATATTTATAGCTTACCTAATACAATACCATGGCCCCCGGCTCATGGGTGAGTCTTCAAAAATGACCAAAAATAAGAGGATAAGGCCCCTTTGACTCTATCTATCTATGCGCTCAGCGTCCACGTTTTGCAAAGACATTACATCTTTTACAAAATTCTTTACAAAAATGACTAATTTTAATTCAATTATACCAATGGAAACCCCATCCCAGCTGGCCCCCAACACAAAGATCATGACTCGCCCTCGAGTCACTAAACTGGTTGTTCCACTTTTTGGCAGAGTTCATTGAATGCCTTGGTCAAGGCCTGTAGCTCTATGGTACTCTGTTCCATTGCTTGTTGTACTTCCTGGACTAGCTTCTTTGTGGTTGGCCCCTCTACTCATATTTCCATAGTCCTTTGTGTCTGTTGCATGGCCTTCATCTTCCCATGAATGTTCTGTGAAAGGTGGCAGGCTTCCTGTATCCAAGGCTCAAGCTGGGCTCTGGTCAAGGACTATTTTTTCTTCAACTCCTGATCTACATCAATTTTGTCTTGCCTACTTGCACGAATGCGAAATGCTGGACTGGCACCATCGTCTGTGTTGTCGTACTGATCTCACCATACTGCTGCTACGCTTCCCTGATTTCTTATTCAATTGTTGTAGTGTAGGATCCTCCTGCAGTGTATCCTATAGGCCCATTACTTGAGTGAATAGTTGGTCGCAACCCTGAACTGTGACATCTAGTTGAGCCAAGGATTCTTTTATAGTTTCTCCTCTTTGTTCCCAAACCTCCAACGGTGTGGTCGGTTGCAACTTCAACTACATCTTAGGGATTTGCATCTGAAGATAGAAAGTCACCTTATCAACCTTTTCCTTTGATGCGTTCACTGTAGCAGCCAATTTCCTCACTTTATCTAAAGCCTCTCCATCGTTGGGTATATTCAGCTCAGATATGAGCTTGCAGGGCTACTCAATTGTTGTGACCAAGTTCTGGAATTGTGCCCGCAACTCTTATTCCTTCAGTACCTGAGTATTTTTTGCGAATAGTTGCTCGTTTTTTACTTTAAATTCACTAACGACAGTGAGCACTCGTTGTTCTCTGATCTTAAACTCATCTAAGACCACCTGATTCAACGCATGAAGGGTCTATAGCGGAAACATGGCAAGGTTCAGACCCATGTCCTTCACTATATTAAGAACAACGTGATCCTCATTTGATTCCACACACACTGATCCCTCTGGAAAAGGAAAGACTTTGAGATCTAGAGTCCTCTTTCAATCTTTGTTACAGCACTATTGCCCTGCATTAGGCTCACTTGCGCGTCGCTCGCCTTCCCGACATCCACCTGGATCTGAAGCTCAAGTAGATCCTTCTAGACACTTCCTAGCATCTGCATGTATTGTTACTCAAATTGATAAAGAACCTTTGTCGTTGTGTCACATATCTTCTCACCAATCTCATTGAGATCACCTTCTGTTAGTACCATGGGATCTAGATGCGTCTGCTTGTCAGACTTATGCTTCTTTCGTTGTCCACCCATCTTTTTTTATACGTGTTTCTTCAAAATGAACGGAGTGCTATGCTCCTCACCGCCCCCTCCTCCCTACTCTGAAATTTCTTGGTCATTAGTGTGGCATGTATCAGAATTCTCACTCTCCTCGACATCCTTCTGTTCTCTCTTCCTACTCTAGCAATGCACTCTTCCTCTATTCGTGCCTTCTATGTAGCTTCCTTAGCAGCCTCCTTCTTATTTTGCATGGCCAATGTGCGTGCAGCTTTCTGAGCGGCTTCCTTCTGCTTCTACATAGCAGAGCTCTCTACACCTTTGTTGGTTCCCACCTCCAGCGTTGTAGGTTAGTGCCACTCCGACGACCAATACCTTACAACTTCCTACACATCCGTCTTGGACACTAAATAAGGCAGTACATGCCACGTTCCTTTTGGGTCCTTCCGTGCATAGATTGAGAGATTTTTATAGTTAGCCTTGAACTCTGCATTGGTTGTTAATTTCCTAAACAAGGTTGGAGACAACCTTGGCCACTAATTGATTAGCATCTAAAGGTCCATCTCCATTAGGACCCAAAAAATATTTGTTTCCTTAACACGTGCCGCATCCTTTGTTGCCCAGAGCGAGGTGAACCTCACGGTCTTAGGCAATTCTTCCCTGTGCCGAGGAATTGACCATCCTCCGGTAACCTTCATGCAACTAATACAATCGACAATCGAAGCCAAGCAAAATGAAATGACTTGCTTTCTTCTTCGGCTTCTCGGTAGTTTGCGAGGAACTCCTAGCAAAGATACCTCGACCAATTATATTGTACGCCCTTCGCACACTGTGAAGCAAGTGATACAAACGGCCCCGAAACTTTGTCCACACGGTACTTTCACATGATATTTCTTGCGCGGATCTGGGCAGAAAACTGGACTGTCTGACCTTGTATTGAAAGAATTAAGTATCCTCGCGACTTCTTCATGAGACCATACTCCTTTTTCATTTTATCAAATAGCTCCTTTTCCCCTATTTTTCTTGCAAATTCCTTGGGATGGTCCACTCCTTTGTGAGGCAACTTCGTTACCCCGTGGATCAGCATATATGTTATTGGAATAAGTTTCCCTAGCCACAAAATCCTATCATGCACCAGCGCGAGGAGCTGGCGCACACATACCATATTGATAGGGGAGCGGTGATAGTGTGGTACTAATAGCATATTCAGCAGCCCTGACTGCTCAACTTTGCGGACCCACTCCATGGGTTCTAACTGTGTAACTCATGTGTCATCATAGTATATCTTCGTCATATACTTATGGGTCACCGTATGTGGAAATTTGTCCTGATCCACGAGGTCCCAGTCCTCCAATTTCAACAGTAGGATACACACAAGATTAGGTCCTTCAAATGTGACCTGCCCTGGCAGCAGGGTAGTGGATACCCTGAATTTTCCCAAATCAGGGTCCTTGGTCACTTTAGTTTTACCCTTTTGTGAAGGGATGTGTTCAGGCAGCATAGAGATAGGCTCGATGTCCTCAGCATCTACTTCTTCGAATCCTTGGTACTCATCTTCTTCTAAATCCACTACTTTTTCTGGTTGCTTGTCCTTTTTCTGCTTCAGTTGTGCCTCTCTATGCTTCCTCGACAACATTCGCACTGGCACCAGCTTCCTTTTTTCTTTCGTGGCTAGTTTCTTTTCCTTCATAGCGGGCTACTTTTCTTTTTTCACAGTTTGTTTCAACCTAGGTGACCTCAGCACCATGGGCACAACAAGCTTAGTCTCCATACTAGATACTTCAAGAATTGGCGCGTCAGATACAACTGCTTCTAAAATAAGGGATTCAGTGGGGTTAGTGCCAGTCATTATTTCAATGAATAGCTCTTGGGTTGTTGTAGAACAGTTCGCAAACAAGGGTTGCATCACAAATTCTTCCTAGAACTCTCTACTCATATGCATCAGATAGAAAAATGCTCCAACAATTCTTAGAATGCGAAGTGTTCTCCATTGGACCGGTATGCAAAATTTATAGGGGGGATTTAAATTCAAATCTAATCGTTCCCCCCACATTCGGATAATAAATTCCACTTTCGCGACAGATATTCAAATATTTACGCCTTAATTGTCGCCTCCCCTCTCCTCTTAATTGCTCTCTGGCCATCAAATCATGAACAGTAACTCCAACAACCATTTTATTGCTAGGTTTTGCAGTACCGCCCATGGCACAACTTCCTGAGCGCGGATTCATCTAGTGCATCATCATCAATCTTCACACAACAGGTTTGTTTCATTGTCCTCCAAACAGGGAAGTGTAGTTTATAGTCCCACGCTCCCTTGAAACTGCCTAGAGCACTAAGATTGTCCTGCTACCATATAATCATTGTCCAAGATCCCCCATATATAGCTTCAACCTTCTCCCATTCATTTATCCCGTGAAGGTCTCTCGATTCAGCTTCGCGTGCTGAACTGTGCCACCATCTATAATTTTCTTGACAATATATGGTCCTAACCAATGCATCTGGAATTTACCTGGAAATTTAGTGAACTTACTATCATATAACAACACAAGATCATTTACATTGAACGTGTGAAGCTTGATATGATGATCATGCTAATATTTTTCACGTTCCTTCTGTACTTATTGGTGAAATCCTGCCAAAAATAGATCCTCTTCTAGCTCCATGAGCTGTAAAAGCCATTCTTCTAAGACCTCGTGATCCGTAATATTCGTCAAAGCTACTATGCTAAGACTAGGCACAATGTATTCCATAGGCATTATGGCTTCAACCCCAATGACTAATTTAAATGGTGTTTTCCCTATCAACTTCTTATAGGTTGTCCTATAAGCCATAGCACTGCAGGTATGCACACATCCCAATCATTCTCTTGTGCGTTACAGATCTTTGTCAACGCGTTATCCAAAATTTTGTTAAAGGCTTCGACCGTCCCATTTTCCTGAGGGTGATATAGCGTACACTCTTGATGCTAAAACTGGAATTCATCTGTCAACGCGCCAATCGTTTCATTCAAAAAGTGCGTACCCCTGTCACCCATCAAGACTTTCAGGCATCCAAACCTTATTAAGACATGTTCAAACAAGAATTTTGTTGTCATAACCCCTGTACAATCCTTTATTGGTTGTGCTTCCACCCATCTAGTTAAATATTCCATCCAGTGATAATGTAGTGTGCGCCCGTTTTCTTTCAAGGGAGCTGAATTGGCCCAATAAAATCAATCGCCCACTTCTCAAATGCCTATAAAGATACTTGAGGATATAGTGGTAGCTCATCCCTTCGTGATGGTCTTCCAGTCCTTTGACATGCATTGCATGCCTTATAATATAATTTGGAATCCTTATGCAACGTTGGTCACCATAGTCCTGCGCACAAAATTTTCTACATGGTTGATTTTCTTGCATAATGGCCTCCCACAGCTCCCCCATGAGCTTCGGCAAGAATACTATCACACTCAAAGTCCAGCACATATCTATGCAATATTTCATTTGCACCAATTTTGTACAGATGTCCCGCAATGACCGAAAAATCTGATGCGCGCACTACTAATTATTTCTTATGTTTATTTGTATACCCTTCAAGCACCATCCCTGTAGTTAAGAAGTGAATAATATCAGCAAAATGGTTATCAACTACACGAACCGCAAAGAGCTACGCATCTGGAAACCCTTCCTCCAAATTACTAGGTTATTCGTCTATTTCAATCCGCGACGGATGGTCAGGGCCAACATTCAACCTCCTCAGCTTCACAATGACCTCAAAGTCATATTCCTGAAATAATAACAACCATATACAAATCTTTCCCCCCAACACAGTTTTGTTGACTAGGTATTTTAAGGGAGAACGATCTGTATACATCTTGAAATGTCCCCCTAATAGATAGTGCTTGAATTTTTATAGCACGTAGACCATGGCCAACACTTTGCGCACTGTTTGTGAATAATTTTTCTCAACCTTGGATAACTTCCTACTTGCGAAGGCTATGGGATGATATAGTTCTCCTTCTCCTGCCTGTATTAGTATTGCATCCAGCGCAATGCTAGAAGCATCCACATGTACATAAAATTCCCTTTTCCAATTGGGAAATACCAAAATTGGCACAATTACAATTTCTTCCTTTAACACATCCAAGTTGTGCTAACATTCTTCATCCAAACAAAATGTCACATCCTTCTTTAGAAACTTCTCCATGGGCACGATAATTTGAGAATAAGCTTTGATGAAATTTTTATAGTATCCTGTGTGTCCCAACGTTGCACATAGCTGCATGACATTCCTAGGGGCCTCCAATTTCATAATCACCGCAATCTTTGTAGGGTCCACAATCAATCCTTGCTTGCACATAACATGACCCAGAAAGATCCCAAAAGGAACACAGAATATACATTTTTTTAAAATTCATCGCTATCGAGTATCTTCGACATGTATCCAACATAAGGCACAGACTTTACACATGGTTCTTCACCAAGCAAACATTGTCCAGTCATCAAAGTACACTTCCAGGAACTTATGAAAGAATTATTTGAACATCGCTATGACTTCGCGGGAAAATATTGCAAGTGCGTTCTTCAATCCAAATGGCATAATAGTGTACTAAAATCAACCCCACTCTGTCGTGAAGGTGGTTTTGCTTCTATCCTCTAGGGAAATCTTAATTTGATGATACCCGGAAAACTCGTCAGTAAAGGAATAGGGCTCCTTCCTTTCGAAATTATCTAGCACTTTATTTGTAAACGACGTCGAAAATGGATCGTGAACACAAACATCATTAAGTTTCCACAACTCTACACAAATCCTTATTTCTCCCTTTTGTTTCTTCTCTTGGGCCACCATCAAGCTCACCCAATCAAACTCTTCAACAGGTTCTATAATGCTAGCCTCCAACATTTTATCCATCTCTTGGCGAACCTTTTCCTTATACTTAGGGTTAAGGTGATAAGGCCTTTGTTTAACATGCTTTGCATCTGGCTTCAATGTGATCTTCATAACGCCCGAATCACCAAGTATGCCCTTTAAATCTGAAAACTTTGTGGGGAAGAGATCTTGGTATTCGCAAAGTAATTCAACAACTTTGTCTATTGTAGCGTCGTCCCAATAGTCTTCAATCTTCGTGAACTTTGGTTCTTCTTCAGTGCCAATGTTTACCTATTGCGTTTTCAAAGGTGCATAGATGTCTGGGTTCTCTACTTGTGGACCTTGGACTTCGCGATGCCCTTTTGTCTCCAAAATATTGATATTCCTCGGGTCTTCTTCCTCCTCTTCTACGGTCACATTATAGCATTCCAAGGTGTGGCACGGCTGGGTGCTCCAATCCGATTAGGTCCATTCCATTAGTTACTTCAGTGTCCTGAAGATAACCACTTTAAATTCTTCAAGCACTTCATCAATGCTTGAAAATCCATCTTCGAAGTTGAAATTCAATACGAAACCTTCCTTCAATACATCCCATTACGTAGTGTCATGGCAGAGCTCTGTTTCAAGGTACCAATTCATGGGGATCGTATCCAAGGTATGACAAAATATATGTGCCCATTTTGGCTGCAATTCTATCCCCCATGCCTAAGTCCACTTTTTCAGGTGATAGCGCAGATCATCCCTTCCATTATACATCTCAGTCATTCTGGTATTAGCATGCCCAAATTGTAGCTTCATCGTTCTCTTGTAATCTCACCATCCATCAAAACTATCCTTATGCGTATGCTACCATCGTGCGGGTGTCACACGCAATTCTAACTTCAAGGCTTGAAAGCGATGGTCCTCGGGGACTTCATGCTTAAATTCATCTAAAAACATATCTACGTCAGTCAAACCATCATAGTAAGGTAACTCTCTTACCTCCGATAAAACACAGTGCAGTGACTTCGTCATCATATTGCATCGTAATATAGAAAATTCATGTAAGCATTTTGCTAATGCTCTAATTCCTCATCTGAATCAGAAGTGCACGAACTCTCCCCATCCCATGCAATCCATCCATCTGCCGTTGGATTGATCCAACCCCGATCTCACATTGTTTTCTTGTAGATTTGATCCAGTTCATCGTCACTTTCCACATAATCGTGGATTGGTTCAGTATAGCACACCCCTTCTACAAAATCTAGTGGCATTATAACCCTAAGAGAATTTGTTTCAAACGACATCGTGTTCAGATTAATGACCCCATTCATATCAATAGCCTAGTCGATTCCCAGGAGCGTGGGGTAGGGATTACTGTCATCGACAATTTCTATAACTTCAAAGTCCACTACTGCACTCGCACCATCAATATCAACTGTTACTCCATATAAGAATCCATGGGGATGATTTTCTGTTGATTCATCATCTTGAGTTGAATCGAAGACCACTACAGTGCAGGTCTCCCCATCCTTTCCCATGTCTATTTTGGTAGGACATTTTCATTGGACTCCAAATCAAAAATGACCTAGTCCATTTCATACTCATCTATCTGCGTTGTTAGCCGCATCTCTCGTCCTATTTGCGCCTTATGCTTACTAATTTTTCTAACCGCGCGTTGCTCCGAAGGAGTCTTTTCCTTCTTGGCGCACTTGTCTATTAGGTCTTGTAAACCTTCCACAACATTCCAGTCACGCAGTAACTTTATGCAGGTCTCCAAAACTGTAGTGAGTATGGAAGGATTGGCCTCTTATGTCGCACTAGATTCTTGCGTCTTTTCCAGGCTTCCTAGGGTGAAGGCCTCAGCAAACCTCTTCTTGGCTTCCATGAATGTTTCCTTAGCATAATTAAGGTCAAAATCGGCTTATTTCTCTAGAACTTTGAGGACTCATCCATCGTCTTCAGGCTACTTGCCCTTATCTATGCCAGTCATCATACCGCTTCATAACACAATATTAATGCTTTGATCCTCCTCGCGGGGCTCAACCCTCATCATTTGTAAATTCTGCATCCGCTGCTAGGGCTGCATTTCATTCTCTTTCATTTTAGCTATTAACACCAAACATTATTCTATGGCATGGTCGAATTTTCTATCGTGTTGGCATGAAGGGTGTCTGGATTCGGAAAAACTCGTGCAAAATTCCCCAGCTATCCGAAGTTGTAGCAGATAATCTAACAATGACCTCTTTCAGTCCCTCCTCCTCGCCCTCATCCTCAACCTTGAAAACCTTCACGTGCTCCTCCTGCGCCTTGATCTGGAGGCTGAGTTTCTACTTACATACGGTAAGTATGGGTTCTTTCCATCATCAGATCATAACTTCGATAGTGGTGCTCATCGTGGCCCATAGATTTACAGAAATTATAGAACAATTGTTGAGGTGTCTAAATGAACTTTAGAAGCAAGTGGCAATTATCTGTCGCATGTTGCCTAGTGAATTGACAAATTGTGCACCATAGCGCAGTTCTCATGCTTGGCCCGACTGTAGCTTCTAGCTTCATGGGGGTTGGCCCTCCTCCTATAAGATAGTTTGCATATACTGGACAATGATCCTTATCATGCACGTGGCCCTTGCACTTCAAGCACTAAACCTCTCCGCACACTTCTGACTTAGTCTCATTTTCTTTCTTCAAAATATGTAACTCTAAGTGTGGGCTTTCTAACTGCGAGTGGATCTGTTGTACCCCTAGGTTTGTATCTTGAATAGGTGATGTGTGCATCCTCATCGCGATCTCCAAGGCTTTTTCCTGCATTTCTATCTTCTTCTGTGACAGAGAAATTCTTAAATGGGGCAAAAGCAACGTGATAAACCAATTACGATGCTGGCTATCTGAGATTTTCAAGTTAGCCTATCTGATATGGAACTTCAACCTCTGATCAAAGTCTGAAGGTGTCTCCTCAACCTTCATCATGATCTCTTTAAATTCAATTACCGATTGTGCCTCAGATTTAGGCTTACTAAACTCTTTGTTCGAAGGTGTCTTAGTTTTTTCCAGCGATGGATTGTCAGCGCAATACTTAATGTACCAGGTTAGTGCACGATCTTGCAGGGTGGTAATCAACTACGTCTTCTTCATATTATCATCGGTGATTTGCTACGTTGTCCATACAGTGTTTGCAACAAACCAAAACTCCTCTAGATTTTCACTTCCTATGCCCTTGAAGATCGACATCTTCATTACATTCACCATGTTGAATGGTGGCAGTGGAGGTGGAGGTGGAGGTCTAGGTGAAGGTGTACATGGTGGAGGTGGAGTTGGGGGTGGAGGCGGAGTGGATGGATGATGTGTTCTAAGAAGACCCTGAGTTATTAGTTGAACAACACTTCGTGACATAATTTGCATTGCCCCTTTGTCATCGCTTGAAGGAGAACCAATCAATGGGTTATACTCTGGTCTTAATTCTTCACAATTTCTAAAGAATCTTCAACTTCGCATAGCTTTGAACATTAAGGTAATGGCATTACCCACTTTTCACATAATAGCATTTTAACCAAGTATTCAATGACCTTAAATACTTACCTCATGTTCCTTTGAAGAATCTTTGTTATAGTTGACTGAGGTGTCAACTACAAATTCCGTAACAAATCCTCTGAGAATTCAATCAATCCAATGATCGATAGACCGCGCAATATTGTTTTTAGAGACTTCTAGTTGTCGCACCAATTCTGGATTCCGCACTATAGGACTATAAATCTTCCACCATCCTTGCTTGTTTGTCAATTTAGCTAACCACTCGTATAGTTCAATTAGGAAAGTGCAGAAGAATATTTTGTGTATCTTTGTAGACATATATCTATTTAACCACACCTCCTTCGACAGGCACAGATTCCTATTTTCCTGAGCCACAAACTCATGAAGTTTCTGATCTAACCACTTTTCAATCTCTTTCTTAGTCAAATTCCAATGGTATGACATCACACTTGTTTAAACAGATCTCGCTCCCAACAACGAAACCATTTGTTGGCTTAGGGGGTCCTAACCCAAGTTCAAAATTAGTTGCACCAACCAACAAAACCCTACACTACTGGCCCTTTCAGCAACAACCCGCATAACGCAAGCGGCAGTCTCACCCGAAGTAGTATTGGGGGATGCAAGAACCAAGTTTCTACATCCAAAGGCTAGTGTGATGTCTTCCAGTGCCTTGAGCTGCCTCCACCCAGATCGATAAAATTATAGGGCTCGTTACTATAACTAAGTTAAAGTGGCGTTCATACCTTCACGAAGGTCCACGATCAATCCTTGCAGACCTTAAATAGTCGATTTACCTACTTCCGCACATCAACAAGCAACCCTAGATCAGATTTCACATAGATCTACTTAATTCATTAGAAAACATAAGAGAAATGGATTGTAACTTTGCATAAGTGGCTAAGCATTCATTTCATACATTATTAAGACAAATTCAGTGAATTCACGTAGCATTCAATCATTAATTCATAAACATATCATTAATCGGCAGCATATAACATAAACAGATACAACATAAATACTTAGTAATACTTCATAACATTGGCTTTATTGATCTTCAAGTCACTGATTACAGACTCTCTTACTATATGCACACAGTGGCAGGGGCCCGTGCACTCAGCTGCAAACTCTACCCAGGCCTCCTATGCATTCAGCTGCAGTTGCCTTCCGTTCTCTACCTAAGCGCAAGAAGCAGAGCCTTCCTACCTTAGCTCTTACCTAAGACCACAAAACTCTTTAATGTACCCGATTTTGTATCCAAACTTACCTCCAAGACTCACTAAGACTCAACTACGTATAGCTTTCCTAATACAACACCATGGCCCTCGGCTCATGGCTGAGTCTTTAAAACCGACCAAAAACAAGGGGCTAAGGCCCCTTTGACTCTATCTATCTACATGCTCCATGTCCACATTTTGTGGAGACTTTACATCTTTTACAAAATTATTTACAAAAATGACTATGTTTAAGTCAGTGCTACCTCTGGGGACCCCATCCCACCACAACTTGTTGACTGGAACTGCGCAGTGTGTAGTTGAGGTGGGTTGAGTGAAGCTCACTTGAAGGGTCGGGGAGTTTCTTTGGAAAAGGTTAAGTACTGGACAAGTGAGACTGGCGGGTGAAATGAAGAAGATTCGACTATGTCCTAATACTTAGAATACTTTGAATCAACAACATTGATCACCCATGACACATGAACAACACTTTCACTTATGTGTTCCCGCTTCGTGACCAATTATGACAAGTGCGACACCTAAGATAGACTTTATGACAACCGTGACGACACTTGTGTCACAACACTTATGAATTTGTGAATGAGTGTGACCAGTGTTTATATGGTTAGGAAAACTCATAAACAAAAATATGAGCCCTTGAAACCACTAGAATGAGCTTATGCATAAAGTGCAACATCCAACATAGAAAAATATGACATCTTGCCTATCTTGCGAAAGGGAGAGAAACACTTAGTGAAAACACATGGAATGACTTTTAGTGTTTGTGACCATACCTGTCAATGAAGACATAATGATATGAAAATGATAATATGTTCTTCATATTATAGTAAGAGGTGCATTTCAACTTCATGAAAGGTGTTTTGTTTTCCGTACCTACCCTCCAAAGGGTTGTGAATCAGATGGAGTCTTCATGCGGTCGTGATCTCTAATCTTCTATCATACCTCAAGGTTCCTTGCTCTTCTTATCTGATGATTTTATTTTCTCCACATCCCCTTAAGTGTCATCTAGCATCTCCTCCTTATTCATCATCTTTCCATAGTGTAATAGAGTACCTGCATCTCCAACTCACTCATGACGAGATGAAATCAGTCTGAAAAATCCTAGCCTAAGATAGAGCCCTTGGATGCATGAACTGGTTCAAGACTGAGTGACAGGTCAAGGGGTAAGGCCCAGTGACTATGCAATTGCACAGTTCAAGCAGCCAAGGGTTAAGCTTGATCACTGAGATTCCACAATGCACAACTCATGCCAAACTAAGGGAAATTTATACATAGTCCTCACTGAGGGAAAAAATTTCGCAGTGCCCACTAAGGGATAGAATTGCGCAGTTCAAGCAAGTAGTAGTTGTTGTCAGATGGGTCCCTGAAAGGACAAACTGTACAGTTTCAAGAGGTAAGAGGGACTAGGCAGCTGAGAGACTTGATGGACAGAACTGTGCAGTTTCAAGAGGCAGTGAGCTCTAGCTGAGGGAAGGACACTAGAGGAAGCATCTGCATAGTTTTGAATGCCTATGGAGGCTGGGATTTCTATGCATTTCATAGTTTCAACAAGCAAGGAAAAAGCTTGAGGGTTGTGGATGCGAAGTGCATAGATTAGGAAGGCTGGATGAGGCTAGGTTGCAAGGAATCCTCTGGAATTTGGCTAAGTGTGGGATTAGTGGAATTGATGTGAATAGTGATAGAATTTGACTGTGACCACACAGTTGGACACTTAGTGATACAACATAGATCATCTAGAACATATAAAACATATTTCCCTTAATTTAAACAATCTTTTTGGCAACCTACGACAAGTGCAACTCTAACAATATACTTTGTGAGGATAATGATGATACTTGTGTAATAGTGCCTGAGACTTTGGAAATGAGTGCGAAACATGTCTATATGATGAGAACAACTCATTTTCAACAATATTTCCCCTTGAATCCAACCAGAACTCCCTGTTGCATGATAAGTGATAATTCCCATGCTTGAAGACAACACTAGCTATATAAAGATAAAAGAGTGGACAATGCTTGAGATCCAAGAAGGGAGCTTGAAATCATCAGCTGAATAATAAGTGACTAAGGAGCGACCGATCACAAAATCCATAGTAGGCTCCAAAATTTGAGTGTAGGCCAAAATTTTGGAGGTTCTTACAACCGATACAACACTTGGCAACACACTGGTAAAATAAAGCTTCTCTATTTTGGTTAACTCTTTCGCGTAAGACCTTGGTTCTTTAGGGAGTATTGATTCATCGTGTAGATCACTTTGGCCTTTTCCACTTTCCCCATGCCTAGACACGGTCCCCTATGTACCTTATCGGTTGAACACAACATGTGGTTTGGAAATACACATTGTTTCAAGTTGGGAAAGGTAGCGTAGTTCACGAACTTAATATTTTCAGACTATAAGTTTTCACCTCTGGTGTTGCTCCACTACCTGCAAGCCTAGATACTACCCCGGTAGAGTTGTGCACAAAGGCAACCATCGCTCTGCTGCCAACGAGCATGGATAGTACCCCGATGGAGTTTCTTTCTTCTTGCGCAAGAAGCCTTTCTCTTCTTTTTCCTTTATTTATTTATTTTTAAAATATGATTATGCATTGGCATTTATTCATTTCGAGGTGGAAGAGGGATCCCAACTTGTTGAGAGAAGAGGTTGTTCCTTCATAGAAGCATATAGAGACCTTTGATTTTGGTTTTCTCGTTTAGATTTTTCCCTTCCTCCTTCACTACTAGTTGGATAAGAATGAAAAATAGAATACAAAAACCAACTGTAGGCATAAGGTTTCCTGTATAGACACAGGTTCATGGTTGGACAAAAACATTCCTTATGGATGGATCGTATTTTCTGTCAGAACTTCATCGACCAAAGACAAAGGAAATACAAAAAAGACTGGCTGGAGGTTCAACCAAATGTTGTAATCTATATCAATACATAGATGAAACCCTTTATCTAGAGTGGCATGTCTCTCCATGAAACGTTCTCCTACAAAGAACTCTCACTCACAAGATGTTCTCCTTCAACATGACAAGGAACAATCTCACATAAAGTGGCATACAATGATCCTCTCACAATGTGGCATACATGTATCTTCGAATCAAATCATCATCTCAACAAAAATCAAATGAACACATGGAAACAATGCATCTTATACCTCCAAGTCTGGGGATGACCTAAAAATCGGCTACTGAGATGAAGAAAAAACTTGCACCATCATGTTTCTTGTGAAAAACCCTAAAGTCTAAGTATAAACACCACCCCTTTTTGTCACAATCAAATGTGGGCTCCCCGAGAATCTTTTAGATTCCTCACAAGATTCTCTTTTAGATATGGACGAAAAATCTATTACTCAGATCAGAAAATAGACTGTGGCATTAGACTCCTAGTGAAAACCAGTTCAAATGAGGATAAAGTCAGCATAATCTTGACAATATCAAAACTCAGCCCCACAAGGAATCTTAAAGATTCTTCAAATATTCTTCATAGAGAACATTTTTTGGAAATTCCCTAACATATGCTCTAACAATATTCTTAGAATCTTCTTGAGATTCATGACTTCATTGGTCTGCTTTCACCCTCATGTCTCATGTATTCTCCATAGTTCCCTTTGAACCATTTGAATGGAATTTTATACCAAAGTGTGAGGGTGAATAAGACAGTGTCTGGTTGGCACAATGGTTGGCATAGTCATATTAAGTTACATGTTGATGGAGAGATTTTGGCCTCAAAACCCATGGACTCCCAACTTTTCTTTATTATGGTTTTAAATCTCAATTTTGGTTTTAATATAGTTTTCAAACCATATAATATATGGTAAACGTATGTCCATATTGTAACAAATCCCCAAAACAGGAGAATAAGACAAAAATGGAGGTTGAACCATGCCAAGACCACTCGGGACTAATTTGAGGTGCCATGTGGCACCATGTGATTGGGCCATGTGGTAGTCTCTCATTAGTGCACATCATGTGCCACTTTTGTCACCTACTTGCCATGTGTCAACTTGTGGTGCTGTCAGATCACTTGCTTGTGGGTCCACCTAGTTTGCTGATTGGATTGTGACATTAGCTCTATGGGTCCCACTAGACCTGTTGACTTTGCTTCCACATGTCATCTATATAGCCTTCCAAATGGAAAAATGTTTCCTTTGACTTTGACTTTTTCCCAGTTTGACGAAAACTTTGAATGAGAATAAGTTCCACATATGAACTTAGATTGAGGCATTGTTTGCGTCGTTGGAATCAGGAAGACTAGATCTATGCTCTAGTCCTAGTTTCAAAGAAATCAAAAGAATTTTATTTTTGAGCCTTTTTGTAGCCACTTGAAATATTCCTGCTCACTGAGGAGATTTAGGTCCTCCAAAAGCATAAAAACAATCTGCAATCTGATGTATTTCTTCATTGGCACAAAAATTTCCCTAACATGCCGCACTTCTTTCTCCTTCACCTTTATACTTGAAAACCATATATTATGAACCGACACTCTTATCCTATGCAAAACTGTAGTACAACCTTGCAAATACATTTTCTTTTACAAGACCAAACATGACCCAAACAAACCCCATAATTGCCAAGAGTTTATAACACACTCAAGGATAAGTTTCCATCAAACTCATGACATAAGCCGATACCAAAACTATAAACTAAAAGGCCAAAAACATCATCATATTTCATTTATAAGTGATGGAAAACACTTGACCTCTTTTACAAACATTTCACAACACGGTATTTACAAAATGTGGCCATGCTCAACTAATTATAAATCCCCATTTCTTACCCAACCAAGTTAATGGGTCTTCTTCCCGTAGTTGCTTCTCTTGTTGAAGAACTTCATCAACTGGTTCCTTCATAGGTTCTTTCTGGTCATCCTTCAGTTGCTTCTCTAGATAGAGCTCCCAACATGTGGCTCCTTCATGTCTACTCTTGTTGTAATGATTGAAAAAATTATTCTTCCTTTAGATCTACCTGACCTTCTTCCTACCCTAATGTGGAGAAGGGTTTTCATGTCTTGTCCTCTTCCTTGATGCCGTTCTTTTCCAACACTTGGCAACAACATGGTTATCCATGTCACAAAAAGTACATGGTTTTCCATTAATCTTCTTGTAATATAGCGAGAAAACTAATACCTTTTATACCTTGCTTGGTTGTCTCTGGTGTGAATCTAGTGAGAAGATCTTGTTGTAGTTCTTCCTCTATAATGCTCACAGTCATGGGAAGATTGTGATGTGATTACAACATCCTCTGTCTTCGATGGTTTCGGTAATGGCTTGGATTATTTGTCTGAAGAACCTCTTGCTTCTACTACCTTAGAACATTCTCATTCAATGTACCCCAATCCTGGAAATCTAGGTCTTTGTATAACGTCCAATGGTTGAGTCATTCCTTGGCCATTAATACCTATTCCTCCTCCTTTATAACCCATCTTGGTAAAGATTCTCATGCAAGTTCCTGAAATGGGTACATCAATGCTTCCAACAAAAATAGATTCATGTGAAAATGAAACTTAAGAACTATCAACACTATTTACCTCAGTTGTTGATTTTGACGCAAATGATGATGGCTTCACTAAGCCTTTGTTGCACTTCAACTTTTCAAAGGCCTCTTTCATGGTTAATAGTTGAAGTTGCAATCTCTACTTCTCCTCGTCTACTTCTTGTAGAAGTCTCCTCAATTCAACATTCTCTACTTAAAGGCTTTGATTAATCTCCTCATTTGAATAAGGAGAAGAAGAAGAATATTCACCTGAAGATGGAAATGGAGCATTGCACTCTACTCTCTCTTTTTCTTTTTCATTTTTTGCCATTTTCTCCCAATAATTTGCATACATTATATATACTGTGTTTTCCATCCTGTAGAAGGCCTTGTAGAGATATTTGTGATCCTCCATTTTCCTTCCTGCACGCTCAATCCATAATCCCTGGCAACAAGGTCAAACCGCTCTAATACCACTTGATCTAGGAAATTTTCGTGAGTTCTCTAAAAAAAGGAACCCCATCATGCTAGACCTTTTACTAACATTTACATTTTCTTTTGAGATCATGATCAACTCATATTCTAAACAACTTCAGAAAAACCATCAACATGAAACAAGGAACAAATAATCATGAAGCACACATAAACACATGATATGATAACATAGTTCTCCCAATTTGGGCTACATCTATGGGCTCAATGTCAATAGTGAGGAGGTCACTTCATTAGTTGTTGCAAGAAGATAATGAGTACACGATGTAATCTCTATCAATACAAGGATGAACCCCTTTCTCTAGATTGATATGTCTCTCCACGTGACATTCTCTTACAAATAACTCGCACTCACAAGATGTTCTCCTTCAACATGACAATGATACTCTCACAATGTGGCATACATGGATCTTAGAATCAAATCATCGTCTCAACAAAAATCAAATGACCACATGGAAATAATGCACCTTATACCTCTAAGTCTGGGGACGACCTGAAAATCAACTACTTGGATGAAGAAACAAGTTGCACCATCATGTTCCTTGCAAAAAAGCGTGAAGTCTAAGTATAAACATGACCCATTTCTATCACTTTCAAATCTGGGATCCCTGGGAATCTTTTAGATTCCTCACAATATTCTCTTCTGGACATTGATGAAAAATATGTTGCTCAGATTAGAAATTTGACTATGCCATTAGACTTATGGCGAAAATCCAATTCAAATGAGTATAAACTCAACATAATCTTGACACCGTCAAAAATCTTTCCACCAAGGAATATTCTTCATAGACATTATTCTTTGAAATATTCCCTAACATATGCTCTGACAATATTCCTAGAATCTTCTTGAGATTCATGACTTCATTGGCCTGCTTGCACCCTCACCTCTCATGTATTCTGCATGGTTCCCTTTGAACCATTTGTATGGGATTTTATAACAAAGTGTGAGGTTGAATAAGGCAATGTGTCGTTGACACAATTGTTGGCATAGTCATATTAAGTTACACGTTGTTGGGGAGATTTTAGCTTCAAAAGCCATGGACTCCCAATTTTGCTTTAATATGGTTTGAAAGCCCAATTTTGGTTTTAACATAGTTTTCAAAATATATAATATATGGTAAGCGTAATTTCATATTGTAACGAATCCCCAAACCATGAAAATAAGACAAAAATGGAGGTTGCACCATGTCAAGACCACTTGGGAATAATTTGAGGTGCCATGTGGCACTATGTGATTGGGCCATGTGGCATTCTCTCATTAGTCGGCATCATAGGCCACTTTTGTCACCTACTTTCCAAGTGTGGACTTGTGTAACTACCACATCACTTGCTTGTGGGTCCACCTGGTTTGTTGAATGCACTGCCACATTAGCTATGTCGATCCCACTAGGCCTATTGAATTTTTTGTCACATGTCATCGATATGTCCTGCAACGTGGCCAAATGGTTACTTTGACTTTGACTTTTTCCCAGTTTGATTGAAACTTTGACTAAGCATAAATTCCGCATACAAACTCGAATTGGGGCACAGTTTGCATCATTGGAATCAGGTAGACGATCTCTATGCTTTGGTCCTAGTTTCGATGAAATCCAAGGAATTTGATTTTTTATCCTTTCTAAAGCCACCTAGATCAACTTAAGTAGCTCCACCTTTGCAAATGACGATTAAAAAAAATGACAAATTAGACAATGAAACTAAAGTTGTGGTAGTTTTCACGAAGCCTAAGAAAAGGAACATGCACAATTCTCAAGTCCAAATGCCAGATGTCACACCGAGGAAAATGTCCAAATTTGTTAGAAAATATTTGAAAAACAAAAATGTTTCTCAAAAACAATTTTATTTTTATTTTATCATGCAATGTTATTTTTATAGTTACAAAGACAATTATTTAATGGTTATGAAATTTTTTGTATAAAAGGACCTTGTTTCTCTTTTTGATGGGGTCGACTCTTAGAGGAAGTAACTTATATTTGTGGTCTAAGTAAACATGTTGTATTGATTTCATTTGTGAATATTTTGAGGTTTAATGATAGGTAATTTTTAATACACAATTGTTTGTTCATGTTTTATTTATTTATTTTTGTCTGTGTATATTCTTATTCAAGCAAGTGGCTTATGTAATTGACATGATCAAGTTATAATTCACTTGAACGTTACTTAGTTTTCTTATTCTTCTCAATAGATATATTATCTAAGGTGTTCAAAGTGAGACATTTGGTTGATTTGTTGTTAATTGAAAATGCCAGTGCATGACGTTGATTTTTAAATTACAGTAATTCATAAAAATATCATAATATCAACATGTGCATTTGTTGTTATGTTTCTTCTGCCTATTTAACTACTTTCTACAATTTTATCTTGGTAAATCTTAATAGGGAAATAATTGACATGATCATTATTTACTTGTTATAGCGTTTATTGAATTAATTTATCTATATACACTATTGGAGGATTCTCTGTGTTCAACTATTTGTTCTGTGTATAGTATTTTGATATGGTTACATAAAATTTGGTATCAGAGCTCTTGATTCTAGGGTTTTGCTGCTTCAAACATGTCATCATGGAATTTTTGCTATAACTTCTTTTTTGTGAAGATTCATAAATTAAAATTATTATCACATGGAGTTGAAATCTTGATGAAAACATGGTTATAATTTCACACCTTGTTTCACTACATTTTCAGATATCTGGTCCAAGGAAGTTAGGATTTCAATATGATCCATAATTCAGTCTCAAACAGGGGTTTTGGGAAAAAATTTCATAACTTTCTACTCGAGAATTGGATTTGAATTCCCTAAAAAGTGACTGAAAGTGTACATACAAGTTCTCTCTACTTAAACAGTGCATAATGAGGCCATCATGGGAGATTTGGCATAACTTTATATTGAATTATTGAATCTCATTCTAATTTGTGGGATTGGAAAGAAGACACATAAAGTACCTCAGGACATAATTTTAGACCTTGGAAAGTTAAAATCATAGAGATACAAAAACTTCAAGATCAGCCTTATCAACAACTCAAAATCAAGCTCTAAAAGGTGTGTATTTTTAAAATTGCATAACTTTTGTTTGAAAAATAAATTTGAAGTGATTGAAAGGAAATATTGAAGCATAGATATCATTAATTGGTTCCAAAATTCCTCCCAAACAAAAATATTATACACCCATTAAGACCTCATAAATATCTACTATGACGCATGAATAAGAAGAAATGCAACATGATGTATCGAAATTGTGGGAACAACTGCAAGAATTTTCGCTCTCACAAAGAGAAACAAAAAATGAATTGGGAGAAATGAATGTTAAGATGGATAGTTTAGAAGAAAAAATAAAAGGAGACATGGACAGTTTAAAAGCAAATCTAAAATTAGAAATAAAAGGGGACTTGGATGGTTTAAAAGTAGACATGGAAGGTTTGACAAAGTTGCCACAAGAAAAGCTTCCTAATGGTGACAAGGTATTCCACGAAACTCATGATGAAAACAAAAGGAATGTGAATCATGAAGTCTTGATATCCCAAATAGTTTTTGTGGTATCGATGGCTTTTCTCTCGTAAATCACTTGTCACTTGGATAATTTTTTGGGAGGAATTGATAGCACATTATGAGGATACAAAGAGAAATACCTTCTTTAGCCAATTGATAAATATCAAACAAAAGGGTTCAGTTGGGGAGCACATTGATGACTTCCAAAGATTGAATATCAAGGTAATGATATTCCAGAGTAGCATCTGGTTGATGTATTTATAGGAACCTTAAAGTATAACATATAATACGAGGTTCACCTTTGGGAACCTAAGTTCCCTAAGTCATTGGAGAATTCATTCAAGGTGGGAAGAAAATTTGAAAGCAAAATGATGTCAACAAGTATATCTACCACTCACAACTATAAATATGGAACTATTGTCGCTCCTAACCTCCCACAACCTACAAGGTTGACACCATAACAATTAGAGGAAAAAAGAGAAAAATGGATTTGTCACAGTTATGATAGCAAATACACTAAAGGCCATAAGTCTGAGGAGAATTGGTTATTTAACATAGATTGTGAAGAGGAGGAAGAAAAAGAACAGAAACATCAGAAGAAGAAGATATACACCAAGAACCAACCCCGGGAGTTGAAAAAGAAGAAATGAATGTGACCATATCTTATAATTCATTGGCAGGAATTACCACTCCTCAAAATCTCAAGATAGAAGGATATATCAAGAAGAAAAAGGTAATAGTGTTGATTAATTCGGATAGTACTCATAATTTTATCCATTGTAAGATAGTTAAGGATTTCAATTTCTTTCAATATCAAGCACCAGAGTGTCAAGTAATCGTTGCAAATGGAGGAACTATAAATTTCTCAGGGAAGTGTGATAATATCAATATAACCATGGGGGTATATGTATTGAATAGTCCAATGGGCAATGAAGCTATTGTATTTGGAGTCTAATGGTTACAATTTTTGGGGATGATAGATTTTAATTTTCAAGAAATTTTCTTGAAATTTTCCTTGGAAGGAAAGGAAATTGAATTAAGGGGTATCGCAGGAAAAACTAGGAAGATAATAAGCTCTAATGGCATGACAAATATTTTGAATAAGGAATGATAAGGGTTAATTGCACAATTTTCTTCACTAGATGTTAAAACATATAAGTCATCCATTTCTATAAATCTTCAAAGAGTCCTTGAAACACATTATATGGTATTTGAGACTCCCAAATGTCTCCCACCTATTCATAATCATGATCATGTTATTCAATTGATTCCAGGAAGTGTTCCTCCAAACAACAAACCTTACATATATCCCTATTCCCAAAAGAGTGAAATTGAATGTATGGTTGCAAAAATGCTAAAGGCATGTATAATTCAACCTAGCCAAAGTTATTTCCCTTCTCCAGTAGTATTGGTGCACAAAGAGAATGGATCATGGCATATTTGTCTGGATTATAAAGAGCTCAACAAGCTCACTATTAAAGATAAATTTCTCATTCATGTCATCTATGAATTGTTGGATGAACTACATGGAGCAATTTACTTCACCAAGCTAGATCTTTGTTCGGGATATCATCAAAATAGAATGAAGACAAAAGACATTTTGAAAATAGCATTTAGAACTCATGAAGGTCATTATGAATTTTTGGTCATGCCTTTTGGCCTTAATAATGCACCTTCCACATTTCAAGGTTTGATGAATTCCACTTTCAAACCCTTCCTTAGAAAATTCATTTTAGTATTTTCCAATAATATACTAATCTACAATAAGTATTGGGAATATCATGTTCAACATGTTGACAGAGTGCTCAAACTATTAGGGGAGAAAAAATTGTATGCAAAACCCTCCAAATGTTTCTTTGGGGTATATGAAGTGGAATATTTGGTTCATATCTCATGAGGGTGTTAAGTTAGACCCTAACTAAATTAAATCCATCAAGGAATGGAAAATCCCCACAACTTTAAGGAATTTTTGAGGATTTCTTGGGTTGATAGGGTACTATTACAAGTTTGTTAATAATTATGGGAGAATAATACCACCTATAACAACATTACTAAAGAAACGTGATTTTTTTTGGAATCCAGAAGCAATTAAGGCCTTTGAACATCTTAAAGAGGCAATATATTGAGCTTCAGTGTTAGTTTCTCCAGACTTCACAAAATCCTTTATTGTGGAATGTGATGCCTCACCTCAGGAAATGGAATTGGTGTTGTTTTAATGCAAGAAGGAAGACCCATTTCTTTTTAAATTAATCAAATCAAGGGAAAGTATCTATAGAGACCTATTTATGAGAAGGAAATGTTGGAAACACTAGACACACTGAAGCAATGACACCCTTACCTAATGGGAAGACACTTCAAGGTAAAAATATATCATGATAATCTTAAATACTTATTGGAATAAATATCATCTTCAAAAGAGAAACAAAAATGGGTCACAAAGATGTTAGGTTTTGAAATCATATACAAAAAGGGAAGCAAAATGTTGTTGCAGATGCACTTTCAATAAGGGATGATGATGTGGAGACATTTCTTTGTTTCATTTCTATTATCCAACCTAATTAGATAAATGAAGCAAAGGATGAAAGGAATAATGATGAAGAGGTATGGAAACTCATTCAAAAGTTGTAGCAAGATTGCAACGCATCTGATACATTTATTTGGAAAAATTACTCATTAAGGTACAAATATTACTTATACTATGTAAGAACTCCCAACTCAAATAAAAGGCATTTTTGGAATTGCACACCTCTCCTATAGGAGGCCACTCAAGTTTTTTTAAAACTTACCACAAGGACAAGAAGGAATTTTTTTGGAATGGCCTTAAATCTGATATTCAAAATTTTGTGGAAAAATGTTTGATTTTCTAACAAAACAAAGTTGATAAAATTAAGACCCCGGGTCTTTTATAGCCATTATCCATTCCAAGTCAGTGTTAAGAGGAGGTCTCAATGAATTTTATCATAGGTTTACCGAAGTGTTGACGATGTTAGAAATCTACCAATAAAGGGGGTCTCTCCAATATACAGTCCCAAATAGACCTCACATCGTTTGGAGTAGGAGGCTCATCCGAACAGCCCGAACACCATTATTCTTAGGGATTTTCCTAGGCTTCCATTATCAACATAAGAGATTATGCAAACAATCTTTGAAAAAAGCAAGTTGACACTATGAGGCATAAAATTGTGTTGTATTTAAGGTATTTTCATGAAAGGGAAAAGAGAGAGTGAGCCTCTAGAAGAAAAGTAATAGTACTATTCTAAGAGAGACACACAAGAGCATGGAAAGAATCATTGATTAACTTGCAATGATGATAAAACCAAGTAACAATGCACATTCAACAAGATGCATACCAAAGAAAACAAAATAGTTCATTTTCATTCATTTGTGTTAGCATAAACATACACAGGAAACAATGAAAAAATAGTCTTACAATCATCCACTACATATGCATGAAAGTGCATAGGTTTTAAGAGATTCATATATTAAGTGAACTTCCCAAGATACATGATTACAACGATGCAACACTAGCCCTAATAGTGGAACATTAATTCACCACTTGCTCCTCTAAAGAAAGACCACCTCTCCTATGCCAAACTAGAGAGGCCAAGGTAAAAAGTCTAAATTCCTTTCTCTTAAGATATGAAGGTGTATTTATAACAAATGAGATGACTCTTGACCTCCCCCATGACTCTTGAGATCCTACTATGACTTTTCAAATTCTTATGTGACATTTGAGCTTTTGTATGACTTCAGAACTTTCTAGTGACTTGTCACATTTCATGTGGGACCCTTGATCTTCCACACATTTTAAGTTTTGTCATTTTTGAAAATAGAATTATTATATTTTACAAAGGATGTGGCAAAATACATTGACTCGTTTGACTCTTATGGTGACATTTTGAGAAGCCATAACTTGGCGAAAATGACATAAGATTTCATAGTACATAAAGGCCAAGCCCTTCTCTTCATTGATGTTTCTTTGAATTCTTCATGATACATCTTTGATTTTACTCCATGTTCACCCTTAAAAGGGTCCAAATCAATGTTGGAACCTTCCAAGTCAACATGAGTTTTCATCTCTTTGTCTTGGTCCAAGATTCTACATGTCCTTCATTATGGTTCCTCCTTTTTCTTCTTCTTCACAAGTGAGCTTTTGTAACCTCTCATTGATAACCTCCCTTGAACATCACCCTACCATGTTGAGATGATAACACCTGCAAATAAAGTCTATTCATGACAAGCCACCATCAGTCTGAAAACTATCTATTTTGCTTTGCTTGCTCATGGAAAATGTTGGTTGTGATGGGTTTGTGCAACAAATGAGAGGGAAAGGATTCCTTGGTAGCATTTCAAAATTATAGGAGGTAAGAAGTGAGATATTATGTACTAGAAATGCACATTGTGCTAGGGAAACAAGAAGAGACAACCATGTGTGTGAAGTACTGAAGACAGTGACTAGAAGCTTGAGGGTTGAAGCTACCCAAGAGAGAGAGAGAGAAGGTATTACACAATTCTCTATTGCAAGGGTCTAGGGATTCCTTACTATTGATTGGAGTTGCACGGCGTAGGAGGGGATTGATAGAGCTTCTACACAGCAAAAAAGTCCAGGAGACAAGGGTGGAGTGATTGTTGACTGTGACTACGCAATGCGCAATTCTCGGGGAAGAGGAGGAAGGGATTGCACAATTGAGTTTCATAGGGACTGAGGGATGACCCCACTTCCCATTGGAACGACAAAATTAGTAGGAGGAAAGAAAAGGCAAGTAACTGCACAGTGAGGGGTTCCAATCATTAGGAATGGAAAGACTAGCCATTGTAACTACACAATGCACAAGGATTGAGGGATAGAATCAATCAATTGCACATTTCTCATCAGTGGTGATCAGGAGGAGGCTCCATTATCTACTAGAACTATGCATTGTGCAATGGAGGTAGGCAGAAGTCAGCTCTAGGCACAATGAGCAAGTGTGAGCAGTAAAGACTTGAGAGACTATGCTTCAGGATTACGTAATGTGCTTGTGAAGGAGGTTGTGATGGCTCGGTGCACATTTTTAGGAGATAAGGAATGCATCCTTGTTGACTAAGATTGTTCATTGTGTCCATCTAGTAGTTGGGAGTTTAGGTATGCAAAGTGTGAAGACAAGGGAAATCTTGAAAATGGCTAAGTGTTGGATCAATGGAAGAAGAGAGAACACGTGATATAAACAAGTTCCAAAAAATATTCACACACATGCATACACAAGCTAAGAGAATGCATAGTACACAAGATCTACATTTATACCTTGAAATAATAACAAAGCAACACTTATTGGTGGATGTGGAGTTTGATTATCTTCCTCATTCAAAGGTCTTGTTTCAGCCACATTTAGATCTCAATCCCCAATGGGGGGTGGGGGGGAGATTTCACCCCCTACTATTGCTTCTTGGGGGTCCGTGGGTAGCGATCGCATGTTTGGAGCCCCACCACCCACTTATTGTTGGATGTGGAGTTTGATTATCTTCCTGATTCAAAAGTCTTGTTTCAGCCACATTTAGATCTCAATCACCGATGGGAGGCGTTGGGTGTATTTCCCCCCCTACTATTGCTTCTTGGGGGTGCGGGGGCGAGCGATTGCATGTTTGGAGCCCCCCCACCCCCTAGCAGGGGTTTGGGGGCAACGCCCTTGAAGCTAAAAATAGATGAAAAATAGCCTTGCAAAATATTGTGATTTCGTAGTCAATATGGGTTGTTCTCTTTCCCAACCAATTCCTAATACTCTCAAAACATAAAAGGAAATACCAAGAAGCAAGCAAGAGAAAACCATTAAAACCAATAACAATATGACATCACAAACAAAGTGATATGGCCATGCACAAGACATAAACAAAGTCACAATCAAGCACAAAAAAAATCACAAGAGACCAAAATAAAAATACTAGCAACAAACACCATAACTCAAACCCCATGTTTCCCAAAGCCTCCAATGGAAAGCTCAACCCGAGTCTTCTTTAAGATTTCATGGAAATCCATTTTGCCATGAAATCCTCTGCATCATACTACCATAACACATAACTATCAGTGCATAAATAAACATAGCAATACATCAATTATCTTTTTGTGCCAAGCACGTTGCCTTGTAACCGAACACATATGTGCCATGTCTCAAGGGACTCCAATTCCCTTCATGGATCTAGATATAACTAGACACCAGTTGTTATACCTGTGAAATACATTTCCATGAACATAGCACATATCCACATAATTCCAGTCAAGTTAGGGTTAAGAAGACTTCATGTATGCAAACCAATTATTTGTTTGGAATTAGGGTTTCCAAACATGGCCAAAGGAATTCTTACCCAATTCCTTTCTTTCTTTTTTTTTACCTTGTTTCAATTGAGGCCAACTATGTACTGTCACATCAACCAATCACTAGTTATGTAAGCAAATCAAATATTACCTTGTCATGCTAATACCGATCATGTTACCCTACAAATGCTCACACATGTCAACCACCTGCTCCAATGATCAAGGAAACATATCTAATAATTTGAAATCAACCTTTACCAAGACTAACAATCATGTCATAATCCATAGTCAACTCATAGTCATTAGAAATAATACTACAATTGTCGCATATTACCCTGAAGTACATGTCAGCTATCTCAACAAATATGCATTAGTACAATCATCTTAAAACACGATCGTTCATTCAAGAAATCTTACAGACACTTACTCATATCATGCAAATAATCAAACATTCAGACAACAGATTGGTGACATAATAGACACTAACACTCAAACACCAATTAAATGACATAATCAAAGATTCAAGCACAAAGTAGATGACATAAGAAAGCTCATACCTTAATGTATCTCAGGGGAAGCTATCTTGTCTACACAATCAATCCAAATTAACATGATAACTTCACGACATACCAACTCAAAAATAAATAAGGTCATTCTATCCATAATAGTCACTAGCTAACATGTTCACATCATAAACTCATAAACATGTCATTTATGCATATCAATCACATATGTACGATCAGTCTAGATTAATACAACACAATGTCACAAATAAGTTTACTCATACCTAAATGTCATAACTCTAACCATCTACATAGGCCAGTCCAATTTAGCATGGTACACATAGCATCAAGATATTAGCGTAATAACCCTAATCATCAAGTTACTAGCATATAACAACAAGTAGTTATATATCATGCTCATCAACAACATATAACCTAATCATCAAGCTAACTATCATATAGTAACAAGAATTTAACCTATAACATACTGATCAATAACATATAGCATAATCATCAAGTTAACTATCGTAAAACAACATCAAAAATGCATATAAGAACAAGCTACTATCATTGATGACTATATGACCACACTGATTCACTAGCGTCTACCATGCATGTAACCAAAAAAATCAATAAAATGACAAACATGTATATAACCTTAATGCACATAATCAATCCATTAACTAACATCCCTACATGCCAAACATTATAATACATGTATGACGATCTTCTCTTATCCAAAATTCTAGTGTTGCAACCTCATTCTAATGATTTTCATATCCTCCTTCACCTTAGTCAACAAATTAGCATCATAACATACCAATAGCATCATGGATGACCTAATTTCATACGGTGACCTTATGCACAACAAATTTTACCATGAAAATGCATGCATAACAACATATAGACATTGACACGCCTAACAAATGCATATACAACCATACATTCATGACGACACATCCCAAAACAACACCATCAACCTTCACATGGTGAAATCACTACAACCATGCTCAAAACCATGCAAATGAAACAAGCACATGGATTATAAGCATAAGAAACACACATGCAACTGACACGAATGCGTGACCAAAACACAGCTCACCCAGTACAAGGGGTGAACCTGGCTCTGATACCACTTTGTAACAGCCTCCTCCCACATCTACCCAAGTAATCGGCCAACCGGGGTAAACATGTGACGAGAGATTGCCATGGTTGGATTCGACCTCCTATGTGACATTAAGGAAATGGAATCGATGGAAACACAACATACAGACCTTCCACATCAGCGACAAGACCCCTGAGAACCATGCCAACACTTCAGGAAGCTTGGCCATCGGTCCTACTAAAACTTCTGATCACTTTCCCTCTAGACACTCTCATTTTATGGGCATGCCAGCATCCAATGACCTCTAGGCACTCTCATAGGCTTGCATGCCAACGTCCATGGACTTATTTGTCCAGTTTTGTGTCAGTGTCCCCATGATTTGAGCCACTTTTTCCAATGCAAAGCCTATTTCACTACCCAGAATGGAATGATATTTTAAGAGCAGTAAAATAACAAGAAAAAAATGAAGTAGAAGCAATTAGTTAAACAAGCCCTTAACCAAACCCCTACTAGCCATGACAGGAATTTTGTCAAACATATTGCAAATATGTAATCTATAGGTGTAAAAAACATAATTAAGCATAGGGATATCATACTTATCTCAGAATCACTAAGAACCATTGTTCTCTCATGCCATTTGATGCATTATCAGCTATTAGGTCATAGATACATTGTCTATTCATTTACAAGTATAAACATATTGAAATCCATACATAGTTGTTGTCATAAAACATATATATAACCAACATAGTAACCACAAAAATACCATAAATATATCAACCATAAAATCCACATATAAACCAGTGCATTTACACATGAAAAACAAGGTAATGAATTTCTCAATAATCAATGCAAAAACCAACCGAATATGGGACTACCACATTCTACCAAACCATAGATTGTCTTAGCCAAATCTCTCTACATCCAATCACCCCCTATGCCATATTCCAAGCATGAATATGGAACTCATAACCAACCAAAAAGAACCAAACAATCATGGATGCTACCATATTTCTCCACCTACACCGTGAGGAATTTGAGTGCCTCCTAGTCTCCCGGGATTTACCGTAATCCACAGTCTAATCCAAGTATCACTATACCCTACACCAAGACCCACTCTTCAGGATTTACCATGCATCCCATCCAGGACTACTAGGCCCACCATGCATCCCATCCCAGGACTACTAGGCCCAATGGAGAGAAATCCACGTCTTGGTTTTATCGTATATCTCACCATTCACTGGCAAGGATTCCTAGGCTCATCGAGACACACAATCATGGCTTTACTGCAATCCACAGTCCAATTTAGGGACCACTAGGCTGTGTGTTTGCCATTTCGGAGATCCACCCCACTCATCTTCGAATCCACCCGACAATCCAACTTAACCAAAGGTGAGAACCCATCTCATCAAGGCTATCTGGAAATCGAAAGGTTAGGCTGAAAACACTGTCACACCTGGAAAAACTCATGCCATGACCAAAAAGAACCACATGAAATACCATGCATGCCAAATATAACAAGGAAAACTTACATGTAAATCGATACCTGCAAAGAATACTACTATAGCTGCTTGATCCTGCCCTTCCTTGTTTTCTCCTTTCTTCCTCTTTCCTTCTTTTCCTTTCTTGATTCAATGCCCAAGTGCTCCAAAAAAACTCTTAAGTGTCCAAGAATGAGAGAGAAAAAGAGAATAATGGGAAAGCTCCAAAACTAAACTGACCAAATTTACATTTTGATCTTCATAAGCCTTTTTATCAATGTGGCTTCTATTTTCTTCATTTTCCATTATTTTCCTTCATTTTCCTCCTCACATGCAACCTATGACCTTTCACCTTCCTTTTCTCCTAATTTCCATTATTTTCATAAATAAAATTTCAATTAATGTCTCTTTCCTTCCCAAAGCTTTTTCCATTGTCTTTGCCAATTTCTTTTAGCCATAATAACCGAAATGAACATCCACTAAGATGTCTAGCCCACCATTCATCTTGGAATACATGTTCCATCAATCATAGCCTTATATACTTTTAGATGGATTTTTTAACTCGGGTTGTTACATTGTTAATCATTTAAATGAATTTAACACGGTTCCCAAACAGTTAAGTTTTATAGGGGTAAAATATTTATGATGAATTTAGGGCTCTATTATTTTTGTGTTTATTGCCAAAAAGTTGGAATGGCCTAGTTATGGCTATTAGTAAATCCATCTCTAGATTTAGTACTTTAAATTTTGATAATGTTGTTGGTGTCATCCTTAGTGAGGAAATTTGACGAAAAAAATCCTATGAGACATCAGGTAATGTTTTGACTGCAAAGACTAAGGGAAGAAATATGGAAAGATGAAGGAGCCTAGGGAATCACAGTAAGAAAATAAAAATCATATCCAAATCCATATCAGGGATAGTGTGTTGGAAATGAGGGAAGAAAGGACACATGAAGAAAGAATGCAAATCTCGGAAAGGAAAAGGAGATGGACAAAAAGAGAACAATCATGAGGCGAATGTGACGGGTGATGTGTTGCAAGATTATTTGATTCTTTCATTAGAGAATATTATTCATTCCTGGGTGGTAGATTCAGGGACCTCATTCCATGTCACACATGATAGGAAACATTTTCATGAATATGTTCAAGGATATTTTGGACAGGTTCGTCTGAGTGATTATAAATCCTGTAAAATTGTTGGAATGGGTCAGGATTTTATAAAACAATATAATGGAAACCAATGGATATTGAAGGAGGTAAGTGTTGGGTTATGTTATATTCTTTCCACGACTAGCCCCAATAGTAAAGACGGGGGCTTTGAGGGGGGGTGAAGCTCTCCCTTCGTTGCGTCGGCCACAATGGGGGGGTCACAAGGGTAGCAACAACCCCCTTGTTAGGGGATTGAGGGGATGTAACTTATAAGATTGGGGCAACGCCAATGAAAAAAAAAAAAAAAAAATAATATAATATATATTATAATATATATATATATACATATAATAATATATTATATATATATATGGACCCTAATTAGGTGGGCAGGCCTACCTATGGTTATGTGCATGGATTTCGCACATGGTTTTGGGCGTGATAGTTTTCAGTCCATAGTATTTTGTAGATTCGGTCAAGGGAACTACGGTTATGTTCTAATTCAGGGTTAATGGATTGGGGTTTAATGGATTGTAACATTGAAAGGAATATAATGAAAAATCAATCTGGTAGTCCCGGTTTTGGGATCCAGGGGAAAATCTCAATGTATATTTGTTTTATGTGTTATGCTCTTGCCATTGCTTATTTTTTGTTTTCAGAATTCGTATGCAGGTAATTTATGTATGGGGTTAAAACCTACATTTGGTATTTGAGTTGTTTTGGCTTCAAAGGGACGCCTTTGTTGCTAAGCGTTTTTGCTTGGACCTATAGGAGATCTGCGGGATCGGTTCTTGTGGTGAAAGAAAATGGCGAGCAGTGGAAAAATAGAGATCGAGAAATTTAATAGTCAGATTTTTGAGTTGTGGAAACTTAAGATGGAGGATTTGTTGGTGGATAATCATTGGATCGCGGTAGATCCAAGTACTAAACCAATGATAGTGTTCGATGATGAATGGAAGAAGTTGGATCGAAAGGAAAAAATCACAATACGATTGTGTGTCTCAGATTCAGTATTGTTGAATGTATCAGGGAAGCTACGACGAAGGCTTTGTGGGACAAGTTAGGGACTTTGTACCAATCTAAGTCTCTGGTGAATAAATTGTTCCTATGGAAAAAGCTGAATAAATTGAGGATGAAAGATGGAGACTCGGTGATAGAGCATCTGAACGCATTTAATACTGTGGTAAGCCAGTCATTATCTGTTGATATTAAAATTTCAGATGAAAATAAGTGCATCAATTTGTTGTGTTCTCTACCAGATTTGTGGGGTAGTCTGGTTGTTGCAATAGGTAGCAATGCAACTATCTTGTAGTTTGATGAAATTGTTTCATCCTTACTGACGGAGGAGATGAGACTGAAAAATATGGAGAGCCATAAAGGTGATGCCTTGTCTGTACGAGGACAGTCCCATAATAGAAACAAAAATAAGTCCTTGAGTGGAAGATCTAAATGTAGAGGGAGATATAAATCTCCAGGAAAACCTATAAAGGTGTGTTGAAAATGCGGAAATGAAGGGCACTACAAAAGGTATTGTAAATGAAAAACTTCTAAGAAAGGAAACATATCTGATGATGATCCTTCTACAGAGGCGAAAACCACCTCAGATGAAGGTGGGGATGTGTACTTGGATTCTTCTTCAAGTACACATGTAGATCACGAGGCATGGTTGATTGACTCAGGTGCATCCTTTCACTTCACTCCCCATACAAAGTGGTTCTGCGAGTATAAGAAATATGATAGTGGTGATGTCTTCTTAGGGGATAACAGGAAGGCTAGAATCATTGGTCGTGGAAAAGTCAAGTTGAAGTTGCAAGGTGGAAGGATTAGAACACTTCCGAGTGTTTGACATATTCCTACATTAGCCATAAATCTGATTTTTGTAAGCAAGCTAGATGACACAGGTGTAAAAACAGTGTTCGAGAAAGATACCTACAAGATGGTTCGGGGAGCACTGGTATTGATATGGGGAGTTCAGATTGGAACTATGTACAAGCTGTAAGGTAGAACTGTTATTGATAGGTGCAACAGTTATGTGGTTCTTAAAAGTGGAGCAGAAAATCTAGTGGCCTCTAGAGAAAAGACCATGCTATGGCATCAAAGGCTTGAACATATTAGAGAGAAGGGCTTTCAAATACTTCATGGTAAAGGTATGGTAGAAGGTATGTCTAATAGCCCTTTGGATTTTGATTTATGTCAAAATTATCTATATGGGAAGTAGAATCGGGTGAGTTTCCCCTCTAGTGGTAAGAAGGCGAAACAAATATTAAAGATTGTGTACAGTGATGTGTTTGGACCTGTGTCAGTTCCATCACTGGGTAAGTCTATGTATTATGTATCATTTATAGATGACTTCTCAAAGAATACATGGATATATTTCCTAAAGAATAAATCTGAAGTCTTTGACAAATTTAAAGAATTTAAGGCTCGGGTGGAAAACCAGGCAGAGAAGAAGATAAAAGTGTTAAGGACAAATAATGGTGCAGAGTTTTGCAACAAGGAATTTGAAGAGTTCTGTAAAAAGTGTGGTATAGCATGACAAAAGACTATTCCATACACACCTGAGCAAAATGAAGTTGCAGAAATAATGAACAACATGTTGATGGAAAGGACAAGAAGCATGCTCAATGGTGATGGGTTAGGACAGGAATTCTGGGAAGAGGCGGTGGAGACTGCATGTTACATGGTCAACAGATCACCTTCATCAACGTTGTATAATAAGACTTCACAAGAGATATGGACTGGTAAGAAACCTTCTCTTTCACATCTGAGGGTATTTGGATGTGATGCATATGCACATGTTGTAAAGAAGAAAATAACAAAGTTGGATAGTAAATCTGAAAAGTGCATATTTATTCAGTTTAAGGATGGTTTAAAAGGTTATAAGCTTTGGAACCCAGTAACAAGGAAGGTTATGTATAGCCGAGATGTGGTGTTTAGAGTGGTGAAATATGTTATTAAACATGAAGTCCTACCAAAGGAGCCTGAGAAGATAGAGTTTGAGCTAAAGGAGGAAGAATCAGACTCTACAACAGAAGAGGAACCAGAAGATGAAGAGCCACAAACTCTAGTTGTGAGAAGATTAGTTCGAGAAAAAAGGCATCCAGAAAGGTATAGTCCGTCTGCTTTCTGTTCAAATTTTGTTTTATCTATTACTGATGATGATCCCGGAACTATGAAGGAAGCAATAGATTCAAATGATGGCAAACTTTGGAAAGAGGCCATGGTCGATGAAATGGCATCTTTGCACAAAAATGAGACTTGGGATCTGGTGGAGTTTCTAGCTAGAAGGAAACACATTCGCAGCAAATGGGTGTTCAAAAAGAACATGAATGACAAGGAAAGGTGGGGAAATACAAAGCTCGGTTGGTAGCAAAAAAGTTATTCTCAGGTGTCAGGAATTGATTTTGGTGATATTTTTTCTCCTATTGCCTAAGTAGCTTCTATTAGATTACTTTTATCTATTGTTGCTACTTTTGATTTTGCGGTAGAAAAGATGGATGTGAATACAACATTTCTTCATAAGGATCTGGAAGAAGAGATCACATGAAGCGACCTAAAGGCTTTGTGATGAAGGGTAAGAAAAAACCGGTATGCAAGTTTAAAAAGTTTTTGTATGGGTTAAAACAATCACAAGGATGTGGTATCAGAAATTTGATGCATTTATACGGGGACTTGGCTTCAACAAAAGCAAATAAGATCACTACGTATATTTTAAATTAATTGGTGACCGTGTTATTTATCTGGTCATGTATGTGGATGATATGTTGCTAGTTGGAAATGACAACGAAATTATCCAGGATTTGAAGACCCAATTGTCCTCCAAATCCGACATGAAAGATCTTGGTGTTGCAAACTATATTTTGGACATGGAAATTAAACGAGATCAAGCAAAGAAGAAGCTCTGGTTAAACCAAAAGAAGTATGTCGAGAAAATACTGCAGAGGTTTAATATCCAAGATAGTAAAGTGGTAAAGGTTCATATTCTTATAGGTGTAAAGTTATATGTTGAACAGTGTCCCAAAACACAAGAAGAGAAAGAGGGCATGTCCTGTGTTCCATATGCAATTGCAGTTAGTAGCCTGATGTATGCGATGGTCTGTACTAGACTAGACATTGCACATGCAGTGGGAGTATTTAGTTGGTTTATGCCAAAACCATGGAAGGAACATTGGACAACAGTGAAGCAGATTTTTCAGGTATTTGTGTGACACTAGTGATTATGGTTTGTGCTACCAAGGAAGACCAGGATTGAATAGAGTTTTGGAAATCTGGGGCTTTGTTGATGCAGACTGAACTTGAGATATGGATCAAAGAAGATCTACAAGAGGGTATGTGTTTAACTTATTTGGAGGTATAGTCAGTTGAATGAATAAGAGAATCTGTAGTGGCATTGTCAACTAAAGAGGCAGAATACATGGCAGCCACGCATGCAAGTAAGGAAGTAGTTTGGTTGAAGAAATTGTGTTTAAGTATGGGGTTAGTACAACGAGCTATAAGAATAGACTGTGATAGACAAAGTACAATTTTCTT
Organism: Pinus taeda; assembly: GCA_000404065.3. Lineage (NCBI taxonomy): Eukaryota > Viridiplantae > Streptophyta > Pinopsida > Pinales > Pinaceae > Pinus > Pinus taeda. The sequence continues at coordinate 41,065 of APFE030325520.1, forward strand.
GGCAAAGAACCATGCTTATCATTCAAAGACAAAGCACATTCATGTTCAATATCACTTTGTGAGGAATATGGTAAAAGACAAAAAGGTGTTGTTGGTAAAGGTGGACACTTTGAAGAACATTGCAGATGCATTGACAAATTTTGTGAGCACTAAGAAGTTCTCTTGGTGTAAAAAGCAATGGGCATTACAAGGCTGGATTAATGACTAAGCTTTCATGTGACCCCCTGTGGAAAGAAAACAACAAGTGAAAGAATGTTGGGTTGTGTTATATTCTTTCCACGATTAGTCCCAATAGTTAAACTGGGGGGTGATAAGTGGAGCGGAGCATCCCCTTCATTGCATCGGGTGCAGCGGGGGGTCACAGGGGGGCGGTAGCCCCCCTCTATGGGGTCCGGAGCAGTGCCCTGGGAAAACAAATTACATCCTATATTAGGTGGGCCGACCTACCTATGGTTTTGTGCATGGATTTCACACATGGTTTTGGCACGATGGTTTTCAATCCATGGTATTTTGTAAATCTAGTCAAGGGAACTACAATTATGTTCTAATCCAGGGCTAATGGATTAGGGTTTATGGATGTTTCGACATATATATATATATATATATATAATATATATATATATATTATATATATATATATATATATATATATATATTGTAACATTGAAAGGAATATAATGAAAAATCAATCTGGTAGTCCCGTTTTTTATATTTAAGGGCAATCTCTATGTATATTTTTTTATGTGTTATGCTCTCGCCATTGTTTATTTTCTGTTTTTAAAATTCGTATGAAGGTAACTTTTGTACTAGGTTAAAACCTACAGTAAGGCATGTTTCAGATCTGAAGAAAAATATAATTTCAATAGATTAGTTGGGAGGTGAAATCGATGTAACTACCTTTACAGACAAAACTTAGAAGATCACTAAACGAGTCATGGTAGTAGAAAAAGGAGAAAAGGTCGGTGCATTGTATTTATGCAATAGTATTTCTAATTATGTTAATTCTTTAACCTCCATAGGGGTAAATACATAACTCTAGCATCATAGGCCCAGGAACATGAGTGAGAAGGGGATGTAGATTCTTCACTCAAGAATTTTGTTGCCAGATCTGAAGCATGTTGATTTGGATTTCTGTGAAAAAATTGTTTATGGAAAACAAAAAAGAGTCGGATTTATCAAATTTGGGAAGGAAAATAAGAGTGAAAAATTAGAGCTTGTGCATACAGATATATGAGGACTTGCTCAGATATCATCTCTCGATGGATCTCACTATTATGTTACTTTTATTGATGCTGAAACTAGGAAAACCTAGATTTATTGTATTCAAAGTAAATTTGATGTATTTGATACTTTTAAGAAATAGAAAGATTTGGTTGAGAATGGGATAGAAAAGAAGTTAAAGTGTATCAGATCAGACAATGGAGGTGAATACTGCAGCGAAGAGTTTGATGACAATTGTTTGGTGTAAATGATTTTAGTTGTCACTTATATGATTATGAAAATCACAATCATTAGGAGCAAAGATGTAATATTCAATAAAGAGGTCTTGTTTAATGATCAAATGCAGGGAAAGAAATAGGAAAAGGATAACAAATAATACACAGTGTTTGATGAAATCAGAGAAAAAGTAAAGGTGCTTGAAAATCAGAATGATCAACAACAACAACAACAACAACCACAATAGAAACAGGCACCTTAAACACCTTAAAGTGGTGTTAGAAGATCTACTAAAATAGGTAGACCCTTGAACGATACTCCCCTTCATTATATTATGTATTTTGAATGATTTCAGTGAACCGAAAAGATATGAAAAATAAATGCAAGTAGAAACGAGGAAGAAGTGAGAGCAATCCATGGAAGAAGAGATGGAATCCTTGATGCATAGCCAGACTTGGGACTTAATCAAGTTTCTCGCAAGTAAAACAACATTGTAGAATAAATGGGTTTACATGTTGAAGGAAGAAGATTGCAATAAATAAAGGTACAAGGCTAGACTTGTGGTGAAGGGGTTTGCATAAAAGAAAAGTATAGAATTCGATGATTTTTTTCTCTTGTTGTTAAAATGACTTCAATTAGAACTTTTTTAAGTCTAGTGGCAGTAGAAGATTTTCATCTTGAGAAATTAGATGTAAAGACAATCTTTCTCCATGAGAATTTGGAGGAAAAAATATATATGAAACAGCCACAAGGGTATCAAGTCAAAGGGAAGGATAATTTAGTGTGCAAATTGAATAAGAACTTATATGGCTTAAAATGGACTCCAAGGCAATGGTATCTAAAATTTGATAGGTTTATATCTAAACAAGGTTATACTAGATGTCACTCTAACCATTGTGTTTATCTTAAAAAGAAAAATAATGGAAGCTATATTATATTGTTATTGTATGTAGATGACATGCTTGTTGAAGGGTCTAACATACAAAGAATAAATGTGCTCCAAGGAAAATTGGAAAATTCATTTGCAATGAAGGATTTGGGTGTTGTAGAACAAATCCTTGGTATGAGAATAATTAGAGACCGTAAAAATCACAAATCAACATTGTTTCAGAGTGAGTACATACAAAAGGTGGTGGAAATATTTAATATGTAGTATGCAAAACTATTAAAATTGGCAACTAGGGCCAAACTTCACGTGGGTAATCTTATTAATGGAAGCTGATATTTTTCTTGGATCCCTCTCATCAAGAGGTATAGGATTGATCTAACGATCATCCGATTCTGATAAGTATTCATGGAGATATGAATTTATTTGTGTTATGGGACAATTCATCAAGGTCAACCAACAACCAAATAAACCCCACTTGTGATCAACGTTTTAGTATAAATAGAGGTGGCCTTCAAGTCATTTTTAACACGCTTGGGATCTCTTCCTTTGTACTTGTCTTTGGGTTTTAGTAGGAGGAGAGATCCTAAGGGGTAACACTGCCTTAATCTAGAGGGCAGAAGTCAGAACTGCCAGGAGAAGCCGGAACTGTCGGGGAAACGCCGGAACTGTCAGGAACTGCCAGGAAAAGCTGGAACTGCCGAGGAAAAGCCAGAACTGTTGGGAACTGTCGGAACTTCCAGGAAAAGCTGGAACTACCAAAACAGTCGGGAAAGTTGACGCAGAGGGCACCAGCCAAAACTGTCGGGAACTGCCGGAACAGCTAAGAAAGCTGACGTTGAGGGCAGAAGTCGGAATTGTAGGGAATTGTCGGGAAAAGCTAGAACTACCGAGAATAGCGGGAATTGTCAAAAGTGCCGAAACTGCAGGGAACAACTGAGAACAGCCAGAATTGTCGGAACTGCCGAAACTGCCGGAACTGGAGGGAACAGCTGGAATTGTCGGAACTGTCGGGAACTATCGGAACTATTGGGAACTATTGGAATAACTAGAGCATCTGTTTCCAAAGGAGAGCAGCATGCAAGGTACAACTAACTAACATTGGGATAGTTGTATGGTACTTAGCAGCAAATACACCAAGCATGCAATGTTATAGCTAGCATGCAAGGGACAACTAGCATGCAACAACAAGCATGCTAGGGACAACAAGCAGGCAAGGGACAACAAGCAAGCAAGATGCAGCCAACACATAGGTTAGTCTAGCAACATAGTGCAGCAATGGCACATAATGCAATACAGTAATGGGTACAATCATGATTAATGGAGCGTGATGAGATGCAGCGTAATGATGATGGGTGTAGCATGGTGTAGTGCGGTGAGGTGCAGCATGATGATGAAATGCAGCACAACGATAGGTGGAGTCACCTTGCAGAATCAATTGAAGTAGCATGTCTTCAGTTGATCTCATGTATCATCTTCTTAGAGATGATCTATGCTCTTATCTGGATAAGTCAAAGTGTTGACTTCTATTGTAAACGTACTATCTCTCTCTCTGCTGAACTATTGAAGAACATATAAGAATAATTGATCAAGGGTTTCCCCACATTGGGGTTTGTTCCTAGTTAGCGCCACATCTTGTGTCCTATTGTCTTCGCTTGTCTTCTGTGATTTATGTTTATGTTCTATCTGCAGTTTACTTTAATGTTGATGTGATTGCTAATCTGGAAAAGATATTGAGCTAACTGCGAAAATTGAAATAAATTGCTCTAAGCATGGAACATACTTAAAATTTAACAAAAACCAGTTAATACACCTTTGTCTTGTCATTTCAAACTAAGGAGATGTGTCCCAAGACTCAGGAAGAGATGGATTATATGTGTAAAGTTCCATATGCATCAACAGTTCGAAGCTTAATGTATGCAATTGTATGCACAAGGCTTGATATTACACATGCAGTGTGATTTGTAAGAAGGTATATGAACAATCCAGGGTAAGAGCATTCGATGGCAGTGAAGTGGATTCTCAGGTATTTGAGAGGTACCACAAATCAAGAATTATGCTTTGGTGGTTCAAACATTGCTTTAAATGGATATCTTGAGGTAGATATGGAAGGTGATAGAGATAATAGGAGGAGCACCAGAAGGTATGCATTTATTGTAGGTGGAACAACTGTCAATTGGGTTTCAAAATTGCAAAACATTGTTACACTTTCAACAACATAAGCATAGTATGTTGTTTCTACAGAGGCTAGTAAATAAATGATTAGGTTACAAAAGTTTATGGATGAATTGGGTAAGAAGCAAGAAATGGGCGGGTTATATACTGATAACCAGAGTGTCATTCATCTTGCAAAGAAATCAACATTTCATTCCAAGACTAAACATATATATCTCAAGTACCATTTCATATGGTCAGTGTTAGAAGATGGACAGTTGAAGCTGAAAATGATTCACACTAGCCAAAATCCTGCAGATATGTTAACAAACGTTTTAACCAAGGAGGAACTGAGATTCTACTCAGTTTTAATTGGGCTTCAAGGATGATGATGAAGATGAGAAATAACCAGGTCCAAAGTGAAAGCATTTTCTAGTAATTAAAACAACGATGGAGTTGATATAATCAGTGTCTAAGTGGGAGATTGTTGGATGTGGAGCCTGATTATATTCCTGATATAGAGGTCTTATTTCAGTCACATTTGGATCCCAATCCCTGATGGGGGAGTGTTGTGGGTATTTCCCCCACTATTGTTGCTTGGGGGGTCCAAGGAGAGGCCATTGCATGTTTGGAGCCCTCCCTTGGCGGGGGTTTAGGGGTAGCACCCCTGAAGCTAAAAATAGATGAAATTTTTCCTTGAAAAACATTGTAATTTCATAGTCAATCTGAGTCATTCATTAGGGGGATGGTCTAACAGTAGAAGTTATGTTTAATTTAAGGTTTTTTTCCCTATAAGGAAACCCCTCAATTTATATGAGGGAATTGTAGTGCAAATGTGTATAATTATTTTGAGTGAGAGAGAGAGAAGAGTATGTGAAAACGAAGAGGAAATTATAACAAATCTATTGTAGGTTATATCTCTTCATTTTGCTGGATAATATAAAAGGAAGGATTGGTTGTTTCTCTGTGAACGTACTCCAAATTGGGCAAACTATGTATATTTGTGTCTCTCTTATTCTATGCATTTATGTATTTGTGTTTCCGCAATATTTTGTATATTTCATTGCTCTATTAATTAATTTCTAAAACTTATTTCTAAGTGAAATAGTTGAAACATAGCCTTGTGACACTTAGAGTACAAGTTATGACACAATATTTGACTATTGCCATAAGGTCTACTAAGCTTTGGGAGAATGTCTATCGTTCGATCAACTAATTCACAAGAGTGCGCTAGAGCTACCTCTAGTGGTGTGCAAAAGTGCAACACATGCAAGAGTGAAAACAATCAAAATCAACACTTGCAATAGTAAGAATAAGTGAAAACAAAACTTGTAAAGCTAAAGAAATTTAAAGTGACACATGTGATAACTAAAAAAAAAAAAAAAACACTTGCAAAAGTGAAAGCAAGAAAAAACAAAAATTGCAATAGTGAAAACGACACTTTTGAAAGCAAAAGTGTGCAAAAGTAACAGTTGAGAAAACTCACTACGATGATGATACACTTGCAACTAAGAGTGAAGGAGACTGTCAAATGAAATTGCACACTGACTATCCACATAGATTGTGTAATCATTATCCCTAACAACTACGCAAGCACTGTCATCAGGACCTGCGAATTTTTTTATATTTGTGCAATGTTTGCCACTAAATATTGTGCAAACACTATTTCTAGAGACTATGCAAGTGTTTATCTCAAGGCATGTACAATGCTTATCTTCTCTAGTATTGATTATTAAGATTTCTAGGAAGAAGTGCGCTTGAGAATGCATCAAAAAGCTAAGCATGTGTAAGAAAGTGGGTTCAATAGCTATCATCTTAAAAGAAGACTTGAACACTTAGCAAAAATCAATCAACTATGAAGTTGCTATGATCAACTTGGAACAATAGATCATAAGATCACAAGGAGGCTCTGAAATTCAAGTGTAGAAAAGCTTCTGGAGGGTGATTGTCGCAATGACAACACTTGGAGACACACTGGAAGAAGTCCAACTTCTTTGTTTAGGTCTAGTTTTAGGCATAGAGCCTTAGTATTTTATGAATTATTGATTCACCATGTGGATCACCTCAACATCCCCATCTATCTTGGTTATAAGTATAGTCTCTCTTATCCCCATTCTCAACTAAAAACATTTACAAAGCTTACCATATATCTCAGCTGTTTCGATATGGGATAAGGATAGTATATATTCAAGATTTTAAGATGATCATAGTTTTAGTTCCATCTTTGGTGTTGCTCTACTGCCAACAAGCAGGTTTAGTACCCTGAAAAAGTCACTATAGGAAACACAAGCATTTCTTCGCTACTAGCAAACCTGATCAATACCCTAATGAAGTTGCTTCCTTCACCTCTTTTCGTAGGAATCCTTTCTCTTCTTTCACCCCTTATTTTATTTTCAATGTGCTCATTGGAATTTTATTGTTGTTTATATCACCAGGGTGGAAGAGGGATCTCGAATTATTGGGAGCAAGATAGATTATTCCTTTAGATATTGTTATATACCTCTAAAATTAATATGCTTGTTCTTAGTTATCTCCTTTCCCTTCTCTACTTTATTGGATCGACAACTAAAACACCATTTAATTACCATACCAATTCAAGGAATGAAGATCCTAAAATAGATACGGGCATCATGGTTTTTCTTATAGCTTTATGTTTGAATGAATAGTATTTTCCATTTAGACATCATTGACTTTAAAGATATAAAACCTAAGCAAAGAAGAGGGACCAAAAATTAAACAAGTGTTGATGTGTGTCACAAATCCCTTTCAAACTTTGCCACATTGTCTTTCAAGCCAAACAAGAGCATTTTCTGCACACAGTCTTATTGAAAAAAACACGAAATAAAAGACATGACAAAAGCAAGAAAGGAAAATGAAAAAGAAAACAAATGTAAGACTTGAAATAAAAATCATCATGCAAAATACTAGATGAAGAGAAAAAATGCAATGTGGGTGCAATGCAAAAGAAAAACTATAATGTGACTAGACCTACTCCTAACCTAACTAGCTAGAAGGCGAGGGATAAGTGAAGTGAAATTTCCAATGTAACCATAGAGGTTGTTACCGACCTACAAGAAGAAAAATATGATAAATTAGGAGCAGTATAAAACAACGTGTGCAAAATAAAGATATAATCCTGAATAGATTGTTCAAGAAATAGAAGGTCTTTCCTACTAGCAGAAAGATGTGCCATAACAACTAAATTTGACCAATCTGCAATATTACCCTTTCAATTAGAAAAAACAATCATACAAACCTCGAAATCTTCTTATGAATGTACCTTCATCCATGTTCTCAGTTTTAACAAACATCAAGAAAAATCAAAAATTATTATTAACGACAGAGCTTGCTAAGTAATGTGTTTCTTTCATATCATAGATTCAATCAAGGATTTCAAAACAATACTTTTATAAACCCTGAAACTCTTGAGAAAATAAACTTTCTATTATGACATTTGAATCATGGGGAGAATCTTGCAAAGAAAGGATAACCCAATCTCGTTCAGGAACCTTGTTAAGATACTGAGGACCTGACGTAAACATCAACAAAGGCTAAAGTGCCTCAATTTTCTGACAAGTATTGGAATAGTGGAATGATGAATCATAAGAATTTATGGTCTTGATGGGATGAACAAATGTAAAACAAATATCATCAGGTACACCAGTGAGAAAAAGATTAATTAAAAGACAAGTGTTAAGGCCAGTGTTATCATTAAAAGGATCGGTTAAAGCATAAGATTCCCCATTATTGGAAAATAGGGATAGATCGATTTGAGCAGTTATACAAATCTTGTGAGCAATAGAGTCATTTTCCTCGTGTGCTAAATGCAACAAACCATTTCCTTGTAGTTGATTACAAACTAAACTAGCAATATGAAAATTAGACGAATTAAAAATGAATGCTAGTATAGAAAATACAAGAAACCAATCAAGATGCAACATATCAATTTGTTGAATCAGATTCAACCTTCATGTCAGCTTTAGCAATTAATCTATCAAAATGATTAATTTGGTTTGCCAAATAATTCAACCATTCACTAACACTCATGAGGATAGCTTGTGCCATAAGGAAAATCATTAGCATCATAATATTCACAAGAAGATTAGGATCTAATAATTCCAAAAAGCATTTAATAGATATGCATCCTTCTGTCGATGATAATATTTTTCATGATAAGAAAAATGATCAACTTCATAACTTGGTGCATACATGAAAGATATACATTCCAATATCGAGTTGCGTACAAGCGTTTTGCATGAAGATAAATTAACTAAAGCGAGATTCTCTATCCAATCATAAACGCAATCTTGAAAATTAAGAAAATTGACTTCGAAATGCTAAAAATATTTCACGAATGAGTTTGTTTCCAGTGAAACAATACGGAGAAAAGAATTTTGTGAGAAAATACGAATTTGACCTAGTGTGGGGACCTCATCATGATCACAAGAACCTGACATAACTATCAACTAGAGTTGAAGTGCCTCGACTCCCTGACAAGTCCTGAAACTTTGAAATGTTGGATAATTACATTATGAGAGCTGAGTCAAAACATGAACTATATGTGGAAAATTATTATTACTTATAACAAGATCATTATTATCCTAATGGAATCCATCTACATCACTGGTTTGATCAAGTTTTTCAACCTCAAGAAATAGATTAATCAAGTCATAAGGTTCTACTAATTTTGTATCTAAGGATATATATATAGACTAGAGAAATTCCATGAGCAACCCATCTTGAAGAATTATCCTCATGCAAGAGTGGGAATTGGAAGGCATGGAATGGATACTCAATGGTCTTATTGTTTTCTTCCTCATCAAGTGCAGCCCTACCATCTTGTGTCAACTCAAAATCATGCTCATCAGTTTGTGAATTCGAAGAGTATCACATATCTTCATCATGACTTAATTTATTACAAGTAGGACACAAGGGATAATGAGATGAAGAAGAAGTTCCCATAAGAGAATCTTCTTGAGAAATCAAAAGATTGGCCGATATACCTAGGCATTCATCAATGGGATCATGGTCATTAAAATGATGATTGTCCAAGGCTTTCACCTAGTTAAGAGCTTTGATTTCATTTGAGTGATTGTTGAGATGACAAGATTCTAGATTAGCCAAGAATGAAGGAAAAACATCTTGACATAGATGGCTTTGAAATAGAGAAGAGAGATCAAACGTATCTTCGCCCATCTACTCCTCTAACTGTGGAATGTGACCACCTTGTACCTGATCAAAACTTGGACCACCAAGTTGAGAATAAAAAGGGTATGAAGAACTCGCTGGTGGAGTAGATTGATTCAGCGAATCAAGGTACAAAGAGCCATGAAATATAGATGATAGAGGAGGACAAGCATCCCCTGAAGAAATAACGCTTTTAACGATATTATATGCAATATTTTGATTATGTACATTAATGTAATTTGGGGGAATCAAGGGACTAGTCTTCACCTTAAGTTGCTTGTATTGATGAGAACATCCCAAATTTTCTGATATAAAATGTTGACCATAGGAAGAAAATGAAGGTGGGATGAGTGGATCGACAATTTGATTCAGATTCCCCAACTTCAAGAATAGCACCAGAGACTACCTTATTAGGCAATAAAAAGGGAGGAGGACAAGGGAAAAAAGGGAAGTAGGTTCCTCCTATGGAAATTGGCATGTCTAATTATCAAAATAAGTTGCGAGAGCCTAATCAACCAAGCATTCAAATTCAGATTATTTCAAGGAAATTTGAAAAAACACTGAAATGTTTTATTGAAGAAACCCAAATCCATGTCTTCTTCAGGAAATTCATAACATGGGTGAAGAAATATACTATAAAATTCCTTTATTGATTCATTAGATTTTATTCTATGTTGATTAATCCTTTTATAAATATCTCAGTAATCGTGCCTTCCAAAGGCTTGATGAAGCTCCTTGAAGACTTGTTCAAATGAATGAATGGAAGCGACTGGTAAGATATGACACCACAACTAAACTTGACCTTCAAGTGTGAGGGTGAATAATTTACAAGAAACGTCTTCAAAAATCACTTCATCAAGATCACAAAACTTAAGAAATTGAGATGTATGCTCAATTATGGATATTCCACCCTCACCATCAAACTTTAATTGAGACAAGTTGTAAATAAGTTCCATTAGGAGTGTAATATTTTCTCTATTATAGAAATATCCCAGGATTATGATTTGGGAATGAGCCATTCAAGATAAAAGATTCAAAACAGACTCAATGGGCACAACTTATCATTTGGCATTAGAGAAATTTTGAGGTTTAAAATGGGCCTCAAAACAAAAATGTACAACAAAAATCAACTTTATAAGAACCAATATGAATCAATATGATGATGTAAACCATGGGGGATGATTCACATTTTTTGAAGAAAAAAATCAAAATATTAAAAAAATAAAAAACAAAAACTACTTTTTAATCAACTCGTATTTTCAACTTATCTTCCTACATTTTTTCTCAAATTTTGAGTGAGGGCACTCATTAGATGCAAAATTTAATTCCACAATGAAGGAGTACCCATGTTGCATACTTGTGATGGGCCCTACTACACAAAAAATGAAAAATACATGAAAAACGTGATTGCAATCACGCTTTTCATGTATTTATCATTATTCGTTAGTAGGCTACATCAAAAGTATGCAACATGGGTACTCGTTGGATGGTGAATTATATTTTTCATCCAATGAGTGCTCTCGCTCGAACTTTGAGTAAAACCGTAGGGAGATATGTTGAAAATACGAGTTGAAAAAATAGTTTTTTCTTTTTGCCCTTAAAAATTTGATGATGTAATCTAATGTTATTTTATTATTTCCACTAGCATTTTATAATCTTCCCGAGGAGACCTATTTTAGACCTCAAAATTTCTCTAATTCCCTCCTAGCACCACTTGTCGATGGTGTTGGAAATTTGCTAACAAATGGGGTCCTCCTAGCATGAAGTCTCAACTAGACCTCACACCATTTGGAGTAGGAGCCATAGGCTCGATCGCCATTATTATTAGGGATTTTCCTTGGATACCATTATTAACATAAGATATTATGCAAACAATATTTGAAACAAGCAAGTTGTCACTGTGAGGCATACAACTACAATGTATTTAAGGTACTTGAATTGAAGGGAAAATAGAGAGTGAGCCTCTAGAAGAAAAGTAATAGTACTATCCTAAAAGAGACACAAAATAGCATGGAATGAATCATTAATTAACTTGTAAAGCATTTCAAAAGATAACAATGATGATAAAAGCAACAACCCACATTCAACCAAATGCATACCAAAGCCAACAAAATAGTTCATTATCATTGGTATGTGTTAACATAAGCATACACTGCAAACAATGAAAGAATAGACTTACAATAATTCACGACATATGTATGAAAGTGCATCGACATATGTTGAAAATAAGAGTTGAAATTTATTTTTTTTCCTTTTCCCTTTTAAAATTGAATGATATAATCTATTCTTATTTTATTATTTCAATTATTTTTTTTATAAAATTCCTTATGAGGCACATTTTAGACCTGAAAATTTCTCTAGTGCCCTCCTTCTAGCGCCACTTGTTGATGATGCTAGAAATTTGCCAACAAAGGAGATCTCCCCGGTATCAAGTCCCAACTAGACCTCACACTGTTTGGAGTAGAATCCCTATCCGAAAAGTAGGCCTGATAATCATTATTCTTATGGATTTTCCTTGGCTACCATTATCAACATAATATATTATGCAAACAATCTTTGAAACAAGCAAGTTGACATTGTGTGGCATACAATTGCAATGTATTTAAGGTACTTCCACAAAAGGGAAAATAGAGAGTGAGCCTCTAGAAAAAGTAATAGTACTATCCTAAAATAGAGACACAAGACCATGGAAAGAATCATTGATTAACTTGCAAAGTAGTTCACAAAATAACAATGATGATAAAAGAAAATAACAACCCACATTCAACAAGATGCATACCAAAGTCAACAAAATAGTTCATTATCATTTGTATGTGCTAACATAAACATACACCACAAACAATGAAATGATAGCCTTACAATAATTCATGACATATGCATGAAAGTGTATCGACTCTAACAGTTTCATATATTAAGTGAAAGTCCTATTGTAGCGGCTACAACCACCCTCCAAAATTTTGCCTATACTTCAATTTTGGAACCTCTCTTCTTATCCACAACAACTCATCTCACACTGATCTAGGTATTCATGCTTTGAATGAGACTTATCTTTTCATTTTTGCTTGTGTTTGTTCACTTAGCTTACCTTTCTAAGTCACAAGTTGATCTCCTAACATGGTCTCACAACAGTTCTCAGCTTGCCTTCAGGAACTGCGTAATTCTTGAGTGGCAAGCAGCCTTGATGATGGTAATTATGCAATCCTTACTATAGTGAGCCTTGAGCTCAGAAACTGCCCAGTCATGGGAGGCAGCCCAGAAATTGTGCAACCCTCACTAAGCTCAGAAATTGTGCAGTGCACTGAGCTGGAAAGTTTCCCAGTCCCCTAGGACTGCACAGTCTTTCCCGGAAGTGTGCATGGAAAGATTCTCCCGGAAAAGCAAAAAAAAAAAATCATCCCTAAAAATAGGGATCTATTCTTTAATATCCTGAAGAAGGCACTTTCGCTATTTTTAGAAACTTCCACCAAGTGTAACTTTTTCCTTGATTTTATGCATGCACGTTATAAACCCTAATTGGTCCAAATCTATTTAATCAATGCTTCTAAAGCTCATTTGCACATTCAGTCTTAGAGCTCTAGCATTCCCGAGAAGATCAAGGAACCTTCAGTGCAATCGTCGTCAATTTCCTGGAGAGTTTTGCTTTTGTTGTCTTTTATCACTTTTTATGTCACTTTTTGTCGTTTAGCTTGTGTGAGTATTGTTTTAGTTGCTTCTCTTCATGGCTGCTTGTGTTTTGAATTGTTTTGACTTGTAGATGTGTTGTTTTAAGTTTTAGATTGCCTTTCCCAAGTGTTGCATTAGTTTCCCTATTTTTGCACCTATGGTTTTCATTGTGGAAACTCTCACATATTTTGTTTTCCTTTTGTTTGATTAATTTTTGCACTTGATTCACATGTATTTACTTACACTCAATCAGATATGCACTAAGTTTCACACTATCTCTCATATTTGCTTGTTTTCCACACTTCCCTTGGGCATATCTACATTCCCTTTGGACGGTTTTCACTTTGCCCCGCTAGCACTACGCAATCCTAATGCTCAAGCCACAAACTTCGCCTCTGGAATTGCGCAGTGCATAGCCCACGATAGCTGCGACTGCACATTGTGCAATTCCAAGAGCCACCGTCTCATCCTTGGCCACTGAGATTGTGTAATGCGCAGTCTCTCCCATGCCTCTGCCCAGGATGAACTACGCATTGCACAGTTTCCAGCCACAAGATTCCATCTTGGCAACTGGGACCGCATAGTTTGTAGTTCCCACAAGCATCCAATCCCTCTTGCTAGAGAAAATTACGTAATCCTCCCCATGTGATGCTTGGTTTTCTTCTTGAACTTGCCTTGTAAGTTAATTTGCTAGAGACTGACATTTGCTTGCCATGAGTGTCATTTCTATCCCACAGGTACTACAGTTTTTTAGCACCTCTCCAACAGTCACTGTTACCATGGCATCTAAGGGCACTGCTTCAAAGGAAACCATTGAGATCAATACTGGGGAAGTAGTTGAGTAAACCTCAGTTGATTTTCCAGTGTATGTGGATACTCAATTGTTTATAGAGAAGGAATCATCACTGATATGGCAACATATAAAACATGCTTTTGCAAAGGACTTTGACACAGACTCAGAGCACCGACAAGTTTACCTTAGCATCTGGCACTCAGGGCTATACAAGGTTGCATGCAGGTATCCCTCCTTCCAATGTGCAGATATCATCAGCTGGAATGTATCACACATTGATGAGAAGACCATGACATTGAGTAGTGCCAGTGGGCAAAAGCTTACCACCTTCCAGGAAGAAGACTTTCAACAAATGTATCACTTTCCCAAGCCAGTAAAGCGCATGGACTCACTCTTCTATGCCACCCACAACTATGTGAACACAAGAGACATTGCCAAACAGTGGGTGAAAGAGCCATTAAAGTTTCAACAGATACCCACCCATGTGTACAAGACAAATTCTCTCGGGAAGGCTTACTAGCTCTTGGTTATCTTTGCTTGCAGAATCCATGGTTAAGAGAGCACGAAAACCTTTCCTAAAGGGTGGAAAATCTTATTGGACCAATTGGTGAACAATGGGAGGTCAATCAACCGGTCAGATCAGTTAGCTCGACAATTGAAGGTCAATGTATCACAGGCTTGGAATCAGACCAACGGTAAGTGAGCAAGGTTCTATACTTTTGCATACTTACTAAATGCAATTTGTGTTCAACAATAGTTCCCTGGCATGACTTGGATATGGACTCCAGTAGAAAGTGCCATGCACATCTATTGCAAGTTGCTTTCGGAATGCAGTTATCGAGGAGTAATGGCATGGCTAACTAACCACTTCATCATCCCATTGCACAAGCTTATCTTTGAAGAAGATCTACCTTGCATGTCACAATAAGCAATGGAGGCGATAGTAGACATCATAGATTGGTATGCCTCACTAGGTGGCACCTTCATTAGAGTGTTCAGCGGAGAGAAGCCTTTGCATGTATTACCAAGGTATGCCACTGAAAAACTTATCATGCAAGAAGTATCATACCATCTCGGCAAAGGGTTGTTAGCAGCGCTTCACAGGAAGAAGAAAGCACCATGGCCCATTATTCCTTTGCAGATTGAATTATACAAAATAAAGAACTTGAAATTTGTGGATGTCAAGGCAAAGGAGATAGTGAGATTTGAATTCAACATTCGAGTATGAACCCCGCAGTATTTGTAAATATCACTGTGCGAGAGTTTACTTTTCGTGGATTGGTGGGCATTCCATTGGAGAGAGGAGGATCCTTGGAGACATTGCTACAATGCCTCCAGACTCCATGAGTCAGTCAGTTTAACGGGGACTTCACATCCTGCTCCACAGACAACAGCAACTCCAGAAGCAACAATAAAAGAAGCCAGCAATCCAGTACAGGACAAGGGAAAGGCGAAGATTGCTTATAGTCTAGAGGGAGAACAAAGTTGCAAGATTAAACCAAATCCTATTCTCATAAAAGAAGCTTTGGCAGTAGAAGCGAAAAGGAAGCAGAGGATATAGTGTTAATTTTAGGTATGTTCTATGCTAGAGCAATTTATTTCAATTTCTTTTCCACATTAGCAATCACATCAGCATAAAGTAAACTCTAGATAGAACATAAATGTAAATCACAGAAGACAAGCGAAGACAAGAGGACACAAGATGTGGCCCTAGACAGGGACAAACTCCAATGTGGGGAAACCCTTGATCAATTCTTCTTTTATATTCTTTAAAGTTCAGTAGAGAAAGTGAGAGAGATAGTACATTTACAATAGAAATCAATCACTTTGACTTTTGATATCGGCATGAGATCAGTTGAAGACATATTTCTTCAACTGATTCTCTGAGGTGACTCATTCACCTATCATAGTGTTACATCTCGTCTATTTGCTGCACATTGTCGTGTGACACCTTGTTGTATTGTCACATGTGTTGAACCTTGATGACTGAGCTGCTCTCATCTTCATGCTGCATCTTCCATGGTCTTATTATTCATCACGCTGTCCATGCTTATGATCTCATTCATCATTATGCTGCCCATGCTCATATCATCATGATGCTTATTATGTTGCCCATGATCTCATACCTCATGTTGCCTTCCTTCAGAGACAGATGCTCCGGTTGTTTCGGCAGTTCCTGATAGTTCCAACTTTTCTGGCAGTTCCGCCAATTCCGGCTTTTCCGGCTTTTCTGGTATTTTTGGCTTTTCTGGATTTTCTGGCTTTTCTGGCTTTTCTGAGGTTTCTGGCTTTTCCAGCAGTTCCAGCGTTTTTGGCATTTCCGGCAGTTCCGACTTTTCCGATGTTTCCGGATTTTCCGGGTGTTTCGGCTTTTCCAGCAGTTTCGACTTTTCCGGCTTTTCTGACAGTTCCAACTTTTCCGGCTTTTCCAGCAATTCCGGCTATTCCGTTTTTCCGGCTTTTCCTTAAGATCTCTCCTCCTACTAAAACCCAAAGACAAGTAGAGAGAGGAACAAATCCAAGTGTGTGTAGAAATAACTTGAAGTCCTCTTCTATTTATACTAAAACGTAGAGGTTGAATAGACATGACTGTTGGGCTTCTGAGCCTACATAAGTTGTTGCCTAACTTAACAATTTGTCCATAACATAAATAAATTCATAGCTTCATAAATACTTATCGGAATTGGATGATCTTTCGATCAATCCTACACCTCTCAATGAGAGGGATCTAATAAAAATATCAGCTACCATAAATAATATAACCCACATGGAGTTTGGCCCTAGTTGCCAATTTTAAAACTCCCTCTCAAATAGGGAGAACTCCATCCGCTGATCCATATGTCCAACTGTATTATCTCTATTATCACTGCCCTGCACTGCTCTACTCAGCTCTACTAGCTCTACTCAGCGCTACTGGCTCTGCTCTACTCTGCTCAGTTTTGTTGGCTCTGCTCTGCTTTATTGGCTTTGTTGGCTCTGGTCAGCTCTGTTGGCTTTGCTTTGCTTTGCTCAGCTCTGTTGGCTCTGCTCTGCTCTGCTTTGCTGGCTCTACTCTGCTCTGCTCAGCTCTGTTGGCTCTACTCTGCTCAACTTAGCTCTACTGAACCATGAAGAAGAAGAATTGATCGAGAACGTGTCATACCATTCTCCAATGACCCGAACTCAATCTCAGAGTGTGTACCACTGGTCCCAGACTAGTCCTCAACCACCCGAAGTCAGTGTCATAGTAGGTACAACTCCTACCACTGGTCCCAGACCAGTACTCTACTGACTCGAAGTCAGTCTCAGAGTATGTACCACTGGTCCCAAACCAGTCCTCAACCGACCCGAAGTCAATGTCATAGTGGGTACAACTCCTACCACTGGTCCCAGACCAGTATCATTGATCCCAGATCAATGAAGGTCATCCTAGCATAGGGAGTATGGTAGATATAGAGATGCATCCATCGGTACTACTATGGTCCCTATGCTCATTTTCCTGATCATTGATCAGATGAGAGGTACTTCCCATGAGTCCCAGACTGCATGGGTAGGATGCCTCGACAGGAGAACTTAATCAATCATGTCCTCACAGGAGAACTAATCATCCTGCTACACAATTGCCATGGAGAACACATCATCCAGGCCTTACAGGAGAATTGATCATCCTGCTAAACAATCGTCATGGAAAACACATCATCCAGACCTCACAGGAGAATTAATCATCCTACTACACAATCATCATGGAGAACACATCATCCAGATCTCACAGGAGAATTAATCATCCTGCTACACAAGAAAGCGAATCATCCTGTCCCAAAAGAGAACGAATCATCTTGTCCCACAAGATAGCGAATCATCTTGTTCACAGGAGAGAAAATCATCGTGTCCACAGGAGAGCGAATCATCTTATCACACAAGAGAGTAAATCATCTTGTCCCACAAGACAGTGAATCATCTTGTCCACAGGAGAGTGAATCATCCTGACCACAGGAGAGCGAATCATCCTGTCCCCGTGCGCACCACCAGGGGAGGGTGAGTCACCCTGGGGTCTTACATTGCTCCAATAAGAACCACAAGCCCTCAGAGCTCCCAGAGCTCAATGTATACAACATGCAGGACCCTTGTACAAGGGTCTCTTGACGACTCCAAGTTGTTCGGGAAAATCACATATTTGATCTTTCCCCCGGGGCTTAGACAAAGTGTAGCGACCTGTACATCATCTCATAGCAATGGAGCTTCCTTGCTCATAGACTTACCATATCCCAAATTAGGTAGTATCTGATGTCTATCTACTAGAGCAATCGTCGAATACGACATTCCTCAATAATCAAATCCCACCTCTAGTTGTCACAGAGAATCACAATGGTACAAACAGCTCACTTGAAGAGCTTCCCCAACCAGGGAGCTTCATACGAGATCATACTCATAGGTATGTATCCAGTCTCAGCGATGCTTATAACAACCAACTTTTGCTTCCTACTCATCTATGATATCGAAGCAGAATCCAAAGAGAAACAACACTAAGAAGTGCTCTAGTGATCCTCCAGACTGCCTACCCAACTAGCATTCGAGTAATCATACAGTTTCATATTTCTGGCAGTGTATCTCAATCCATGAGAGATTGTGCCCCGAAGACATCTCAGAATATCCTTGGCACCAATTCAGTGAGTTTCAACCAAATATGAGCTCACCATGCTAACTGCAAAACATATGTCCAGACGGAAGTTCACCAAGAACATCAACATGAATGAGTTTATGAGATTTAGAGGCATTTCCCAAATCTGGTCCGACATCACTACCATATAACTTCTTAAAGTTAAGATCCTCGAGGTAGTCACAGGCTTGCAGTTCACCATTCCACATCTGGAATCCAACTCCCTCTTACTTCTGCAAATGGGAGGGTCTGCACTTGTTAGAAGTAGGTTTTCCTCATAAGGTGTTGGTATGAGAGGTTTATCATCCACAACCTTCGGATGGTTTGGATCTGTTTCACTCCTAGTAAATCTCAGCTTTATCAAACAGCGATCGATCCTCTCATACTATGCCCGAGGTGTTTTGCTTCAAGCCATAGAGGGCTTTCTTCCACCTGCATATGCGAGATTCCTAATTATCAATCTCAGACCCCTTGGGTTGTTCTAGACCTGTGGACCTACTACATGAGGGGAATTAGTCTTCTACAGTTCACCGATCTGGGCGTGGTCACAAATAAATTATATCAGCTTCGGCCTCATCCTGTTCCTACAAATCTCATTTGCCGATCTGGGGAGTTCGCCAATATGGGCGTGGTCTTCAGTCGATCTGGGCGTCTTCTGCAGTTCGCCGATCTGGGCGTCTTCTGCAGTTCGCCGATCTGGGCATTCAATATACTCATAAGCATAATATTCATCTTTATACTCATAATCTTGGCGTGGTCTTCAGTCGATCTGGGTGTCTTCTGCAGTTCGTCGATTTGGGCGTGGTCACAAATAAATTATATCAGCTTCGGCCTCAGCCTGTTCCTGCAACTGAAGTTCAAGCTGCGTCGCGGGGTCGTTGAGACGCGCCTCCTCCTCGGCTCTTTCTTTCTCCGCGACCTCCTTTCTGATTACCTTCCTCTTGAGTTTCTTTAAGGTCTTCCGCTTTTCCTTCTGGCTCAAATTTCCGAGATTTTCCATTACAGGCAACTGATCCCATTTTGACGATTGTTTATGAGTCCCTGGAGGCAGTGTATCCTGGTGTAAGGCAGGCGCGGAGCAACTCGTCGTAGGTCTCGCAGGTCTTGCAGATCTATAATCTCGCAGTTCAGATCTATAATCTCGCAGATCTCGCAGATCTCTTTCCGTTCTCCCCTGGTTCAGATCTATAATCTCGCAGATCTTGCAGATCTCTTCTGGTTCAGATCTCGCAAATCCCGTGGATGTTCGTTATATTGATTGAATTGTATCAGGTCTCTTCTGCTTTTGGAGGCAACATAACGTGTGGAGGACACAGCTGCTGTTCCAGCATTCTTAGGGTTTGCGGTTCAAATATTTGTTGTTGTTCCAGCATTCTCAGATCTGCGTAAAATATGGCTTCGAGCTTCGCAAAAATAACTGGTGGCTCATCCGCCTCTGGAGGGCAATCTCCTGCCCATATCGTGAGTGAATCCCCAGCTCCCACTATCCAAGTGGTCCAGGACTCACTCGATGAAGCTTTGAAGTTCTCTGAAAGTGCCCTAATTTGTCGGTTCAATGGTTTTTGGCCGCGGCTGATAGCACTCCATAATTGGATCTCGGAGGTATGGAAGCCTATCATTTCTGATGAAATTAATATCTACCCTTGTGCTAGAGGTTTCTTTATAGTAGATTTTGAAAATCCTGAAAGCAGACAATGTATTCTAGATTCCGGCCCTTGGTTTTGGGAAAAATCAGGCCTATTCATGAAGCCATGGAACCCATCATTCGATCCCTTTACAGCAGTGATAACCTCAGCACCAGTTTGGGTGAGATTGCCAAGCCTACCCTTGCATCTCCGGAATCTCTCCTCGCTAAAAGCCATTGGAAATGCAATTGGGAAATTTTACTGCAGGTGCCCAGAAACAGAAGAATATGCCAGAACCACCTATGCACGCATCTGTGTGGAAATGGATTTCAGCGCGGGATTCCCAGCTGAAATAAACCTAACAAGTAAAGACTATGTGTGGAACCAGAAGCTTGATTATGAAAGTGTCCTCTTCAGATGTCGATCGTGCTTTGAGACGGGGCATCTAGCCAAAAATTGCCCAAAAGCCTCTGAGAAAAATTTTGCTAGAAAAAACCACCACAGATCTACATGGTGGGAAGGAGCACAAAAAGAACACTACACTGTCATCAAAGAAGAAGAATATTCTAAAGAAAATGAGTCACAAGAAGTCAAGGAAGAAGGAAACAACTCTCAAAACGAGCAAAGAGAAAGCCCGCCCCAACAAATCAACAGTTATGAGGGTTTGATTACCGCGGAAAATAAATCTTCATTTAATAGCAACGCAGATAACACAATAGATCACGAAGCTAAGACACCAATGTCTCAAGAACCAGAAGAGATGAAGGAGATGCAAGACAAAGGAAGTTGGAAGACCGTAGAGAAAAGAAAGAAAGCTACAACACCAATCTCGCCAAGAAAGACGAGGAGCCAGACAAGTAAAAATTAAGAAAATTGTAGGTCCGATAGACCAATTTGGTCTCAGTGGACGTTAACCATCATCATCATCATCATATAGAAAAAGAAGGTAATTTTTTTTCCATTTTTTCGTTTGTTTGTCAAGAGAAATCGTTAACGAGGGACATCTATGTCGTCAAAGTCACGGGATTGCACACGCCTAGGCCACACCATCCCCAGGCCTAGGCCACATCATCCCTCTAGGTCTCCTTGCTAACTAGGTCCCAATTGTGCTAGTGAGACTCACTATTTACTTGACTACTTTTTTCACCTTTCATTACTAAAGAGATGTGTAATTTATTTCATTTTGAATATAGAGTTGATATATAAAATTTTCATTATATCAATAACAAAAAAAATTTAAATTGGAATATAAATAAAATATTTCAATACACATGTTGAGTAAAAATAAAATATTTGAATACTCATATTGAGTAAAAGATTTTAACATGAAACATATATAGAGGGAGAAATATTGAGATAATTTTTAATCCATTAACAATTTCTTTCTAATTCAATGTATGAGGGTTACTTCTTATAGTTTGAAAGCTTAATATAGATTTGATATACAATATTTTAGAAAATATTAATAATAAAAAATATAATGTTATACATAAGGATTATGTATTACATTTTAGTGTGAATAAGGTGGAATTTCTAAAATATAAAATTTTAATGTCAACTACATATTATACTAGCCTATATCCATCTTGGCTCTAGATTTACCAAGCCTCAATAAGGATCAAATTTCTTTTCATCTAAAAAATATTAGCATCTTAAGAGATTTGATCTCTCAAGGCTTGATAGGGATCAAATTTCTTTTAACTCTAAAAAGTATTTGCATCTCAAAAAATTGGATCTCTACACTTGATAAATCCAAATTTAAAATAAATCTAAACTTATTATATTCACAATAAAAAATAAAATTTAAAATAATAAATAAAAATAAATATCAAACATAAATAAAAAAGTAATTTAAAATGAAACCTAAAAGAAAGAAACGCTTGAACACACAGATGCCTCCTTTGTACAAAGAAATCCCATGGGTTTTTTTTAATGGCGTCAGTCAAGATAACTCTTTACGTTAGGGGCTGAGCATGAATTGTTATTTATCTCAACCAGAATCACCACTGTTTGTTGTGCTATGCTTTTGGTAGGGGATTAATTTTTAACGCTGGACTTGAATCTATAATGCTGGTCATTTGGGAGTCCAGAAGATTTAGGTTCTAAAAAGAGATAGATATTACTTCTATAAACCATATTTTGGATGAAATTAAGGTAGAACTAGATTCTTTTGAAAGAATCTCATTTCCATACATCTATAAGGAATTGAACCAAAAAGCTAATCAACTATCCAAAAAAACCTTTTCAGCTTCTCGCACGGTTCTTTGATCAATATGAAATAGGACATCGTAGACCATCAATGGCATGGAGTTCACCGCCCTCAACATAACCTCCATAGTAAAATTACCTCCTAAGAGTCACATCATCATATTAATATTATCCTAACTTCCACTTTGCGTTCTCCACGCTATTTTACATGTTAGTCTTTAAAATCAATCACTCACATCCTCCGGTCAACTATTACGACTCCATCCAGATAACTATATTATCATTTTTTCTTTTACCTTTTAAGCATATGTGGTTGTAATCCTCCATCCATATAACTATATTATAATTTTTAATTTTCGCTTCCATTTGCATTTAAAAGAAACTTCAGTGGTAATGTTATTTTTGGCGATCTCTACTGTGTATGTGAATGTGGTAATGGTAAAAGGATTGCGTTCAACTTTTAGGATGGACAATTCACCATTTTTGAGTATCAAACGAAGGACAAGTGTTATGCAATGATATCTTAAACAAATCATCTTTTTTGTGTTTAAAAATGAAAACCATGCATGCTTCCCAATAGAAAATACATTAAATATGTTTGAGAAACGCAAGCGGTTGATCATGGAAAAATTCAGTGGATGGATACCAGACATAATGGCATGGATATATAAAATATTTCCACGGGAGTGTTTTTGCAATTTGGTCAACCTGCAAGATCAGCGGCTTTTTCGTAATTCTAGTGTGTCAGAATATGCTCACAATTCCACGGTTATTGCACTCTGAATAAATCCTGCAATGTCGTGTGGTTTCTCGACGGGAACCCACTTCCCAGAGTTGTCCAACATGTAACACACCTGCTCAATCAACACGAATATATTGTATGCCACATTGTAGCGCAAGTACCAACGTCCATACTTTGAGGAAGAGATTTCCCAAACATTCTCATTACTTTTATATCGCATCACTTGCCGGTTATGGAAGAAATACAAGTGCCCCAAGGCAGCTAACAACGACCTTGGGCTTGGCCAGTAGTCCACATATTCTCCACTCTTTTCCAAACGGCTGAACTGGGATCGAATTCTTCCGCACTCTTATCGAATCGACCCTGCGACGCTGTGGCATATCCGCTTATAACAGTGAATTTTCCATCCAAAAATACTCCATGGCATCGCTCTCGCTCTTGTCTCATGGCTGTTGGATTCAGAGACGTCTAATTACAATAATTAGGTTGGACATGCGTTCATTATGATTATGATATCAAATACTAAAGATTACATTTATGTAATGATTAAATATGCCAAATAATGTGATTAATTAAGTCATGGCATTAAACGTATTTAATTAAGGATTTGGATACAAATACATATAGAATAATGTTAATCAATTATAATTGTTAATGGACCGATTATAATTGATTGAAATAATAATAGTAATAAATTTCTTGACAGCTAAATTTCGGCTGTCCAGATTTCTTGACAGCTAAATTTCAGCTGTCCAGATTTCTTGACAGCCAAATTTCGGCTGCCCTAGGATTGGCACTGCTATAAAAGGGCTGAGTCTCCAAGGCTTGCAATCACTTAGAAAATTGTCTGCTCCATTGAAGACTTGATACTCTATCAAGGATAGCCAGAGAAAAGGATTGCAAGTTCTTGGAAGGATTCAAGAGCCAACAACTCAAGTCAAGACCAGGAGCTTTAGAAGATGGAAAGTAAGTTCCGCTGTGCATTATTTTCAATTTCTTACAAAGGAGTAGATCTTGGTTAGGGTTTAAAGTAATTAGGAAAACCCAGAAATTTAATCTTACAAGTGGTATCAGAGCGCCCTTATGTAAGAAATTGCAGTTTAGGGTTTAAATATCCAGCTTGGTCTGCATAGGCTTGCAGATACGTGACCCAGTCTTTGTGGCCCATGTTTTGGTTTACACGCGCTCTGTGTCTATTAGGTGGATTTAACATTTTGTTGTATCTTTGTAGTTGATTTTTAGACTCTTTAGCGTGAATTTAAGGTTTGTCAAAAGCGAGTATACTCCACATTGTATGGGGTTGATCTATACTATTTGCACGATTATGTTATAAAATCTGTTCTTAACCTGTTTTTTTTTGGTACAGTTTGTTCAGATCATTTTGATTTGTATGTGTGAATACAGTCTAGTCTATGATCTACTGCTGGAGTAGTAAGGCACTGAACCCCTTAAGTACCGTAACTTAGGGTCTCCACCTTTACATTATTCTGGGTATCTCTCTTGCATTTTTGGTACTTTTTTTTTTGGTTTTGATCGCAGCCTGTTCTGGTTCTATTCCAAATGTATAAGTCTCACAGGTTTATAACGATAGGTATCAGTTGTTTTGTTTCCGAAGAAGCTGTTATCTAAAAGACTGGGTTAATTCTTATTTTTGTGGAAGTCCTTTTTTTTGTTATTGATCTTAGCCTGGCTTCTAAAGTTCTGTGCAAGCACGTTTCCATACAAATGCCTTTTTTGATTTGTGTGTGACATACCTGTAACTTTTTTGCATGGCAAGCCTAACTTTTTCAGTTCCCTGTTGCAAACAATCTTAAGAGTCCATTTTTCTATTGGTGCTCTGTTTCATGTTAAACCTGGAAGTCGATTTCCGATATTCTTCACAAAACCCATATCGCCTAATTTTAAAAGTTTTCTCTTTTCAAAATATTTTTTTAATGGAACAAAGCGAAAGACTCAAATTCACATTTGAGATACTGGTAAAATGTTTTAGTTCTCAATGTGTATACATTTTTTTTCTTCCGTGGTTATGGACTTTTTTCTACGAGATGGGTAGGAGCTATTCTTCACTTTTTATATTTTCAATTATAAAACTTAACTCAAAAATATGAAGAGAATTGAAAATATTAAAAAAATTGAATCTCTGATCTCTCCCTAACAAATACTCACCCATTAAAATAATCCTTTAAATTATAGGGTCCACAATGGTAAACATTTAGTTTCAATTTAAATGAGAGTGCCGACCATTGTGAACATTTAGTTTCAATTTAAATGAGACTGCCGGCAATTCTGCACATTTTGTTTCAATTATCCGTGCTGGTAATGCTGCCCTCAAGAAATGATCTGCATAAAAAATGTCAGTTTCGTGTCTTTTTTTTATCTCTTTGGTATCTTCTTTGGAAATCACCAATTAAACTAATCAAATTTGCTGGCAAATGTGAACCTTTTGTTTCTATTATTGGTGCTCGTACCGCTGCCATCAAGAAATGATCTCCATGAGAAATGTCAGTTTCATGTCTTTTTTTGATCTCAAAACATTGACAGCTTTGATATCTTCTTTGGAAATCAAAATAATTGTAGGCAACCATATTTGCTGTATATGATTCATAAGATATACACTTCCTAATTATCGTTAAAAAAAAAAAAAAAAAAAAAAAAAAAAAAA